>JZLH01S0265773.1:1029-13696 GCA_001188425.1 Eucidaris tribuloides
CCCCCCCCCCGCCAGAGCCCAAAGGAGTTCCGCCCCTGGCAAGCAAAAAGAAATTTTTCACCACCTTTTCTGCTTTCAACGCCTGATTTTCTCAACTTTGGTTCCACCTCCCTAAGATGTGCACCTCCCCTCACCAAGTTAGTTCCACCTCCGTAAGATGTGCACCTCCCCATGCCCAAACCAGCCTACGCCCCTGCGTAGAATATGTACTGATAAAAATGGGCACATGAATTATTCTCGGCCGATGAAAATTCTGCAACACAGCAGTGTATGGGGGAAACTAGAATGGTCTTCGTGGATTTTCACGTTTTAAAGCACTTAATGATCATTTTGAACTGCATTTTTCGGGGCCTCAGTTTTAGGCCTTATCAGAAACACTACTAGCATCGGGAATCATGTCGTTCACATTTTTGTAAATGGAAATATTTTTATACGATGCCTTTAAATCATATCCGCGTGTATCTTTTTTTCCTCCAGGTGATCTAAGGCTAGTTGGTGGATCGGCTGCACACGAAGGGCGAGTTGAAATCTACTATCAAAACGAATGGGGAACAATATGTGACAATGGTTGGGACGCGACAGATAGCGAAGTGGTGTGTAAACAACTAGGTGAGTGAGCAAATCTATGGAAACTTACCTAATTGTATCAATTAAAAAAAAAAGAATAAGTCGATGTTGAAAACAGAATGCGAATTTTCACCTGTTACTGTGGCCTATATACAGAATAATTTGTATGAATAAAGGCTGAATGGTTTAATGCATTGCCCAACACGAGGAGGAGGCTGATGGCGAAGATGACGATAGCGAGGAGGAGGGAGAGGAGGACAACGACGGCGACGATTAGGATGATGATAAAGATTATGAATTGAAGTCGTGTTTCCACCATTGTGTCCTTTATTATTTCCGTCGTTATTACCTCTCCTCCTCCCGTTTTCCTCTTCCTTCTTCTTCTCCTTCCTCCTCATTTTCCTTCTCCTTTTCTTCTTCTTCTTTTTCTTTTCTTCTTCTTCTTCTTCTTCTTTTTCTTCTTCTTCTTCTTCTTCTTCTTCTTCTTCTTTTCTTTCTCTCTTTTTTGTTCACATTAGTTTTTGTGGTTGCGAGTGAGGAATTGGTGTGTTGAAAAAATCAGACATGACCTTCTTAAACTCAACTATGAATGAAAAATGAATTATAACTATATTGACGAAATCAAAGCACTAGTTTGATACCAAAGTATCGCTATGTACCTTTATTTCATGTAGGTTACAGCATAGCCACTGGAACTCCAGACGCGGCGCAGTTCGGTACAGTTGGTGCTAGTGTCCGGATATGGCTGACCAACGTCCAGTGTACTTCATCCGATGAGAGGATTGACGGGTGTACAGCTGACCCTTGGGGAGCAACCTCATCGTGTTCACATGCATCCGATGTAGGTGTGTCATGTTTAGGTAAGCAAAGACTCCTGATATTATTTAAATTTCTCGATACCATTATGATAAAAAAATTCTCCCATGCGACATTCTTGTTGTGGCACTGAACGGGATACATGGATAAGTGGAAGTAGTCGTCAGTATGGGAAAGTTTAATAATTTTTCCCTTTGTTAGACGGACAGCTACTGTAAAAGGCTGTGACATTCGTTTTGTAGCTTATTTTTCTTATACTTGTACATGTCAATTTATTCTCGACATAAGAAGCCCTTTATCTCTTGAAACCAGTGACATTCAGTGTTCTTACAGCCTTAAGTCGGTGCAAACCTCGAGATAGTTTTAGCTTTTATGATCCTATGGAAATTTTTGTTCCAATCCTGTTATTTTCCATTAACTCTTCTTTCTAAAGCACACGGGTACAGACTAAATGGTGGGATGGGGAAGATCCTGAAATAGGTCAGGTTTGACCCAGAATAAGGTCAAACTTTACCATGCTTTGGGGGGCACATCTGGCACATTTCTTGGTCTTGCCCGAGTAAACCCTTTCCCAGTGAGACTGACTCACTTTATACAGTGCATTGTGTATCGATGCATTTTACAGATTTAGTTCAATTCAGAATATCATAATTTTTATATTATTTGTTCAAAATGTGATCTGCTGTTTTTGCTCATTTTCTTCATCACGTTTGTTTTTAATGTTTCTATAATTTCTCGGATAAAAAGCTGTATTTTGTATAACTGTGTCGGATGAAACAATAAGAACATCCTTATTTCATTATTGAGACCATGAAACCACACTGTTTGTCGTAATCTACAGATAGTGGGTGTTTGCATCTGTCTGCGCGCTTGATTGCCAGTGTAAATTTACAAGCATTAATTTTTGTTTTTGAAAAGTTTACTATCGTATTCGCAATCCTTCATGAAATATTCTCTTCCCACATTGTATTTGTATTATTTACTATAAGTTATACAACTTTTGATTTCATGTGCTATATTGTTTAATTATTGTTTTACTCAATTTTTCCTTGTCACTATGTAATTCACAGCTTGTTTCCCTCTCAGTTTTCATGTTCAATCTTTTATAAAATACTCTATGAAAACAGTTTATGTGTAAAACATTTCGGTTTTATGTCTATATGTCATATATTGTTTAATGATTACCATATGCTTTATTTTTCCCTGTCCCTAATTCACTGCATGATTCCTTCCTAGCTTTTATTTGTTACATTTCTTTTTCCCACCTTCGGTTTGCATCACAGGGTTTAATGTTGGCATAGCACCTAATCATCAAGGATGTTACTTGCACAGAGACAACCCCCTCACCAAAAGGGTACTAGGTTTTGGAACAAACACAATACAGGGTTGTCTCCAATACTGTCTACCTGATTCACAATATGCCGGTTTATCTGGAAGTAGGTGCCTCTGTGGTGACAGTATAGATAACGGTGCTCAGGCTGTCGACAGTTCGAATTGCAGGACTCCATGCCCGGGAAATTCCGTGCAGATTTGTGGAACGGAAGTCCCGTCTGGTAACGACTACATCTCGATTTACACAAGTAAGTTCCCCTGACACTCTATAAATCCCAAACTCTACTATGTCAGAGAGACTTACGGAGAATAATGAAATAAAATGGCTTGCACAGTTACGAAGATGTGATTGGTTCACAGCTCGTCACATGATACGGAGTGCGAGGATCGTAAATGTTTTACCAGCTGGTTATATTTTACCAACTGGTCAAATGAATATATTTTTCATGTTTAATTGTCGCCCTCTTACGGTTCAAATACCACCCATGCGTGTGTGTGTGTTGGCTATGGAGAAAGCTTCACCGTGCGACGCAAACCGCCGAAAGTACCTTTTCCCCTAAGAAATTAACATAATTAGTCAAATTGATATTTACCTTCCATATGGAAATAGAAAAAAAAAATTACTTGTCTTTCAGATTCATACAATTTTACTCGCAGGCAGTATTGATTTGGTGTCATTTTTGTAACATTTGTCCATTTTTTTCGGCCATCGGTGTAACTTTCAGCCAACACTATGAGACGCGCGTGACGTCACTCCCTGTTGTGCAATCGATAGTGCAATTGGTATTGTCTGCTCAACGGAGCTCGGTGTTGCAGCTCGATTTAGCAGACGATTTTCTTTCAACACCAACACCGAACTTGAAATCACCCACTATAAGCGTAATCAAGGCCATCTAACATAACAGATATCAACTGATAGGGGTGTAATGTAACATCTTTGGACCGTCAAGGAGTTATATTACACCCCCTACCTGGTATCTGTATAATGTGTGTCGTATTCTTAATGTCTACGTCATTTGAATCACAAATCTTTATCGGAATAAATTTCGCTTTCCTTTACGTTGAAAGGCAAATTCAGTGATACCAGGATTGTCAATTAAATGGACTTTGATGCGTTACGCCATTTTGACTCAGAGTCTCTTTTGACGTAATATTAATCTGCACATAACTACGTGTAAAGTTGTTAATTCGATATAACAATGTAAATAAAAAAAAATCAAATCATATTGAAATCAGTAAGGTAAACGAAGTAGGAAGCTATATTGGGAACCCTTGTTGCCTTTTGTAGTAGCCTATTTGCAGTGGATAACCATCTGACTATGATAACAGCCATTTTATCGAGGAAAGATTGGGTGCTGAGGGGTTTTCTGGGTTGTGTGTGAACGATCCTGAAGCTTGTTATTATTCTGCGGAAACAGAGAAATCCAAATATCCGCAAGCAATCCCCACTCTACATGCTTGAATAGTTAAGAAACAATAACATCAATAACTTCAGTTATGCTTTGTTTTCAATGTTGTCTAGCATCAATCGGCGACGGATACCTCGCGTCGCCATGGTTTCCAGGTAACTACGTCACCGAGTTTTCGGATACATCCCAGCAGGAAAACTTGGTATCAACAGCCACAGTCCCAACGGCCCAAGGTAGTCTGTTCATTCGCTTTCTAGCGCTAGACTTAACAGCATCCGACAGTCTCTCGTTAACGGCGGGCAGCGTGACCAGGTTTCTGAGTCCAGGGGATCCCCTTCCGTCAAACATCACCATATCTCAGTTGACTCCTCAGACGACACTTACTATCACCCTATCCAGAGCTGCTGGTTCACCTGGAGCATCTGGGTTCCTCGCCTTCTATCAAGGTAGACTTGTTTCTAGGAACTGTTATAGATTATACAATTGAAGTGTTTGTTGGAAATATAATGACAGTCATTTGGTTATTTGAAAAGATCTCTCCATAAAAAAGATTAAATTCTTCGTTATTAAAAACAAGTCATTTACCTCAATGCAAGGTTACAAGGAGGAGCTCATAATAACAGAACACTAATTGGCCCAAATTTTGATTAATGGGGGAGGGGTGAAAAATTGTAATAACCATAGGTTTTTGCTCAGATAAAGATATTTTGAAGACGTGTTGGTTCCTGCTCAAAGTGAATTTAAATTTCTTTTGAAACGCCAGAGTCTTACTTGCGAATAACGTGTTTTCTTAAGGCTTGATGTAACCATTATAAAATAAGTAGGATATATTTCAATTCTTAAAAAGACAAAGTATCAAGAACGATTTGTATACAGGCATTTTTTCCTCTTTTTATATCCTTAAACATTTCTCAATATTTCCCAGGAAATCGCATTCCGCAAAATTTTATTTCAGAATACATTGAGAACTTTAAATTCCTTTAAAGTAAAATAAACAAACAGGGGCATAAAAAATGGTTAAGTTGTCATTGCATAGCCAAATTTATTCAAAATATTTGTTTCAAGATAATGTATTTCCAATTGGACGTAATTTAATTTATCACATCACCATCGCTGACTCAAGTTTACATTTTGTCGTTCCTGTGATATTGATAAATTAACTTCAAACATAATTATATACATGTAGGTTAAAAAGAAACTGATAGATTTATCAAGTTACAGGGATAAGATAAATAAATATCCATCCACAACACATGTATTATAATAAAACTTTTACTTCGTTTTATATAATTTTCGTGGTTTTGTGACAGAATTTGAACTATGTGTCGATACATATACGTAGCATGTTAATTTGTGAAGTATTATTTGGGAATAATGTTTGGATATTCATTTACTTATCTCATGTATTGTGGCACTCATTACGGTTCCATGACATATGCTCCGGCGACAAATGCTCCGACGACAATTGCTCCGAAAAATGCGACAAATGCTTCGCGACATTTGCTCCGCGACAAATGCTCCGGCGGACATTTGCTCCGTCGGCCATAATGCTCCGGCGAGCAGTTTGCTCCGGAAAACGAAATCGCTCCGGCGACATTTGCTTTTTGGCGACATTTGCCTCCGACGAATATTTACTTCCGGCCGCCAAATGCTCGGCGACATTTGCTCCGGCCGACAATTGCCTCCGAGTTGCGACAAATGCTCCGCCACAAATGCTCCGCCGACATTTGCTCCGGCGCGGACAGATTGCTCCAAAGTGCGTTATATATGCTCCGGCCGACAAATGCTCCGGCGACATTTGCCGATCCGACGACACGAATGCTCCGCCGAGGACAATTGCTCCGGCACATTTTCTCGGCGGACATTTGCTCCGGCTATATCAATAGTTCCTAAGCATGCCGACAAATGTCTCCGGCGACATTTTTTACTCCTTGTGACATTGCCTCAACGACAATTGGCTCTAATGAGCCACAATTGCTCCTACGACATTTGCATTTGCTCCAAAGTTACGAAATTTGCTACGGTGACATAATGTTCCGGCTACAATAGCTCCGGCAACAATTGCTCCTACGACAATTGCTCCGTGACAATTGCTCCGGCGACAATTGCTCCTACGACAATTGCTCCGACGACAATTACTCGGCGACAATTGCTCCGACATTTGCTATTTAAGGTGTGACAATTGCTCCAACGACAATTGCTATTGCTGTTTGCTATCTATTGAGTATCCCAATTTACAATGCATGTTTTCTTCCAAACACTGTCATTTTAATTTTTATAGCCTACTATAATAATGAATTAAATTACCCTAGGAGATAACTGGCTTTAATCAGAATTTTTGCTGGGGAAGGTTTGAAAGTTTCATCCTATGTAAAATTTTGTGCTGAATCCGAAAAACGCAGTCTTATTGACCGCACTCATGACATTTTTCGGGTTTGGGCCATTTTTAGGCAAAAAGTGACTATTTTTATCATTTTTGGTAAAAATCAGATTTTGGGATCAAAACTATGCATGAGTAAGGTGAAACAGCCCTGACTTACGTAAAAGAGGATGCTGATTCCAATAAAAGCAGTCTAAGTTACCAATGTTTCGACATTTTAGTCAGTTCGGCTACTTTTTGATAGAAAATGTCAAATTTTATCATTTTTTGGTGAAAAATAAGATTGTTCTTCTGTAATTCAGAATTGGTTCCTAAGTTTCAGCACGCCTTATCTACTTAGAAAATTGCGCAGATATCTAGCAAGCAGGATTATTGTGCTCAATTGTTTCGTTTTGGCCATTGCAGCCATTTTGGGGCTAAAAATATCTATTTCGGTCAAAAATCAATTTTTGGAGTTCTGTACTGGAATTTTCATTGTGGTTGCAAAGTTTATGTGAGAATGATCGTAGTTGACAAGTGTATTGATTTCCAAAAGTATTCTCATTGATATGAATCATGACATTTTGATTTGGAGGGAATTTTTGGGCAAAAAAAAGTCCCTTTTCATCATTTTTTGTAAAAAGTAAGATTTTAGGCAAAAATTAATTTTTAAACGTTTGGGAAACGCATGACTTGTGTAATAGAAAATACAGATTTCAAAACATCCTTCTAATCAATGTCAGCCTTTGGTCTTTTGATCAAATTGGTCATTTTGAGGGCCAAAAAATGTATATTTTCATCATTTTAGTTAAAAATAGGTGTTGGGGTTCAGAAATGAAACTTTCCCACTTTTGCCAAGTTTCTTGTGAAACTGGTCTCATATAGAGTCTCCTGTAAGAGGTTTTATTGAGTGTTATAACAGCATTCTGATTATTTTGTCAATTTTCGGGACAAAATATAAAATTTTATCTTTTTTTTGGTGAAAAATAGGATTTTTCTTCTGTAATTCAGAATTGGTTCCAAGTTTTAGCAAGCCTTATTTACTAAGAAAACTGCGCATATCTAACAAGCAGGATTATTTTGTTCAGTCGTTTCGTTTTGGCCATTTCAGCCATTTTGGGGCTAAAAATATCTGTTTTGGCTAAACATATTTATTTTGGTCAAAACTCAATTTTTGGAGTTCTGTACTGGAATTTTCATGTGGTTGCAAAGTTTGTGTGAGGACGATCGTAGCTGACAAGTGCATTGATTTACAAAAGTATTCTCGTTGACACGAATCATGACATTTTGATTTGGGGGGAATTTTGGGGCCTAAAATGTCACTTTTCATCATTTTTGGTAAAAAGTGAGATTTTAGGCAAAAACTAATTTTAAGCATTTGGGAAACGCATGACTTGTGTAATAGAAAATACAGATTTCAAAACATAATTCTAATTAATGTCAGCCTTTGGTCTTTTGATCAAATTGGTCATTTTGAGGGCCAAAAAATGTATATTTTCATCATTTTAGTAAAAAACAAAACAGGTGTGGGGTTCAGAAATGAAACTTTCCCACTATTGCCAAGTTTCTTGTGAAACTGGTCTCATTTGAAACGTTTAGAGACTCTTGTTAGCAGTTTTATTGACTCCAATAACATCATTCTTATTTTGTCAATTTTCGGGACAAATGGCATTTTTATCATTTTTGGTAAAATTTATGACTGTGGGGTTAAGACTAATTTCCGTTAGGGTGAAACGAGCAGGACTTTGTTTTTTTTTTTTTTTAAAGTTTTGTAAAAAAAATGTTGACCACAAGAAAACATTCTAATTTACCTCATTCTTTCACATTTTGATCAAGTTTTCCACTGTTGGGGCCAAGAAGGGTGTTTTTTCCTTTCATTTTGGGTAAGAAAATATCACATTTTTTCCTCGGCAACTCAGTTTTGGTTCCAAAGTTTTGACCAGCCTATCCTTGTATTTAATTATAAAGAGCGTTTTAAATATAAAAAAAAACGTGTAATGTATTTTTTGTTTGTTGGGGGGGGGGGGCACTTTTTGGCCTACATCTATTTTTGTCATTTTCGTTCAAACTCTAAGATTATTACTGATCATAAAGGGTTTTATGAAGGGTATGTGTAATATGTACTAATTTCATTAAAAATATACAATATCATTGCATGTGATGTGTTTTGGTTACTTTGAAGACTTTTGGACAAATACATGCATGATATCTGGGGAATAATTTATAAACAAATGATTTATAAATAATGACTTATAAACAACCACATTATACGTACCATGAACGTGCATACATGTATACTGCATACATGCATGAATGTGCATACATGTATACTGGTCACTTTAATTCCCCTTTTAGGATAATTGGTCATTTGAACAGGTTTTACCAAAATAACCAATTTGACCTGATTCCGGCCAACATATGGAAGTTCAAATATGATGTTTAAGAAAACGTAATTTACACTTCTTACCAAACTACTTAGTTTTTGTAAGAAACGAAATAACAGAAAATTGATATTTTGATAAGATTATTGGTCGTTAGCATATTTTTTTTTTCGCCGAACCTCTGGGTTTATAACCTATCTGAGGGATGAGGTACGGGGATGAAGTGTCTTACTTAATGCTATGACTTGAACTCTAACTGAAATCTATACGTCATAGCGTTATAATAGTGACATTAATGATGATGAGTCAGGGGATGAAAATGACAGTAATGATGAAGAAAGTGTTATTTTAATATTGCAAACACTATGAGCTGATGAGCAAAGAATTAAGCAGGACTGGACTAGGTTATTAACCCTTTTATGGTTAGTATCTTGTGTTAAAGCCAAGGTATAGTTTTGGTAAATGGTATCAAAAAATGTTATTCCTTGCAAATAAGTTTTTGTAGATACACCCATATGATCTATCAATGCCCTAAAAATTACTCGCTCTGAAACTCTCCTGTTTTTGAGATAATGCTCAAACTGTAAAATGTCGAGGGGAGGGGGATCCCGACATAACCCATAGCTAATGTACATACTGCTAGATATTCTCCTGTAATTTAAACATCATAATTTGTCACTGTAAACAATTTTCTGTAGGTTAGATGTTGTTTTCTGATGTCTGGGTTGACAATAGACTACTTTGTGAAAGATTGACCAAAAAATTGTCCAATCGACCAAAACTTAGCTCGTGCTTGTATGAATTGAACATCATGACATCTGTGAATAGCTTGAAAAATATGGCTGTGATATTAACAATTTTAACACATTCAGCTACTACGACACCCCTGTCGACTGTCTTAACGTCATTTTTTTGAAAAACCAATTACTGGCTACATTCACTGCCATAATTTTGGCTATAGTTTTGGGGGCCGTGAATGCATCCAATTAACATTTTGTTTAATCAGTAACACCAATTGGGAAACTACAGTCTTTAATGACCACACCAGGCTAAACTTAACTACCCACAGCTTAATGAAAACATTTCCCTCTTTCTTATTAAATATATTTGTAATGGCCATTCTGTTTATATTATTTAAAAGTAACTTTTAAGAAACACATGTTACCTTCATTTAACAAAATTTAAGAAATAATGCTGTAAACCCAAAAATGTATGGGCAATAGTGATCTTTTGTTTGACATAAACTGTATCTTTGGTTAAGGGCTTATTGGATAAGACTTCACATGTCTTAGATTCCTGGTTAGTGTGTAGCATTTAATTGTGCCCTTGAGAAAGACACTTTTTCAGTGTACCTCTTCCAATGAATAGTAATCTAAGCCAGAGGTCCCATGAAAAAATAATGCTAAGAAACAATAAATCCATCAAAAAGTAATTTTCTGTTATTTCTCATAAAACTATAATGAGTTTTGAATAGAGGTGAATAATATGCTTAATTAAACATTCTCATTGAATTTAGATGTTGAAAAAATGAGATTAAACTGATTATTTTTGGCAAAGTGTTTAAAAGGCCAAAATGTCTTAAAAGGACGGTTAAAGCGATCGGATTGTCAAGGACATAGGATACGTGTGACGTGTTTGATTATTTATGTACCCCACTGCAGATATCATATTTGACAAAAAGTCTTCAATATGACCAAACAAATACAAAAAGAATGTTAATTTAATTAGCACACTTTTCACTTGTATGAAGCTAAATACCTGGAACAATTCGACTGTATTGCAGTCGTCATATGCTTCCACCCTTCTTTTGCAAGTTTTATAACCAGCAATAGGAATAACCTTGCATTACATTAAATTGCATTCATTACCTATATCCTATACTTAAATAACTGCGGTCTCTGATTCTGATATTGATGTCAATTTAATTTGAAAATAATCATGTTTTATCCCCAAAGTGAGTAAAGTGATCAAAATACGGAAGGATGGAATTAATAATCGATGCTTTTATGATCTGCAGTTTTCTTTACATAAGTCGTGCTTGTTTCACCCATCCCGAAACCAGTTGTGATCCCATAATCATAATTTTTGCTAAAAACGATAAAAATTGTCATTTTGTCGGCAAAATTGCCGAAATAATCAGAATATTGTTATTGATGTCAATAAAACAACTTTGAAGAATCACTACAATCTCTAAATGAGTTAGTTTCACAAGAACATTGCCACCACGCTTACGGTTTTTATTAATGAACGCCAAAACCCTTTTTTAAACACAGAACAAACAAAATAGGCATTTATATGGTCAATTTGAGCAAAACACCTAATGAAGTGATTAATAAAAGTGATTTAGGAAATCTGCAATTTCTTTTACACGTCATGCGTTTCCCACCCGTCTTCAAAACAGTTTTTTGGCCAAATCTCAGTTTTTATCCCCAAAATGATAAAAATGACATTTTTTTTGCCCCAAAATTCCCTCCAAATCAAAAAGTAATGATTAGTATCAATGAGAATACTTTTGGAAATCAAAACACTCGTCAATTACGGTCGTCCTCACACAAAATTTGCAACCACCATGAAAATTCCGGTACGGAACTCCAAAAATTGATTTTTGACGAAAATAGATATTTTTAGCCCCAGAATGGCTGCAATGGCCAAAACGAAACAATTGAGCACAATTATCCTGCTTGCTGGATATCTGCGCAATTTTCTAAGTAGATAAGGCGTGCTAAAACTTTGGAACCAATTCTGAATTACAGAAGAACAATCTTATTTTTCACCAAAAAATGATAAAATTTGACATTTTCTATCAAAAAGTAGCCGAACTGACTAAAATGTCGAAAAATGGGTAACTAAGCCTGCTTTTATTAGAATCAGCATCCTCTTTTACATAAGTCAGGGCTGTTTCACCTTACTCATGCACAGTTTTGACCCCCAAATCTGATTTTTACCAAAAATGATAAAAATAGTAGCCTTTTGCCTAAAAATGGCCCAAACCCTAAAAATGTCATGAGTGCGGTCAATAAGACTGCGTTTTTCGGATTTAGCACAAAATTTTACATAGGATGAAACTTTCAAACCTTCCCCAGCAAAAATTCTGATTAAAGCCAGTTATCTCCTAGGGTAAATCTTTGTTTGTGAATTATCTATAGGGTTTTGTTCGAAATTTTTGCCGGTTTCTCAGTATTTATGTACGTATACAAGTATTCACATAAATATCTCATCTTGACTTGAATTATTTTTAAACAAGGTGCTCACAATGTTAACTAATGTCTTTAATAAGATTACTTAGAGATTAAAACTTACTCATAAAAACGCTTTAGAAAATACTATTCAATTTACGGCGCACGTTTGTAAGGATGTCTATGACGCAAGCACCTGTATTGTTCTTGTCTGTATACACGTGATAGATCATACAAGACAGAATTCGGTTCACTGGATGTAACTCTCAGGCCAACTATATACGAAAACCTTTTTTTTTCACTTAGATTTGCGTTATTTAGATTTAAAAAAATACCCAATTAGTTCACCGGATTGCTCAACGTTAATTCCGAAAATGCAAAAACCCTGGTGTGGGAGGGGGACTCTCCCCCATCGAACGCTTCGCGCCCTCACTTGCGTTTTCCCACGATTGTAGATAATATTACCCCCCCCCCCCCCAACTCCCGGGGAAAAATCATGCGTACGGCCTAAGTCTGTTTAGTATATAGTAATTTTGTAACAACTTCCAGAAAGAAAGCATAATTTTTACTTCAAGTCTGAAACGGAATGAATAGTGTGATGAAATAAACTATTCTTTTTTTATTGTT
>JZLH01S0265847.1:0-12813 GCA_001188425.1 Eucidaris tribuloides
CAGTTATTTTGTTTTTGGCTGGCAAAATATGGGTTTGGTCGGCCCCCCTCCCCGCTTGTCAGAAAGTGTGTGGCTGGCAATTTGGCTGGTCAAAAAAATTGGCTGACAAAATATGGTTTCGGCAGGTTCCTGCATGTGATGTCCCCCCCTCCCCCCCCCCACATTTGAAAATGGATTTGCGCCACTGTGAAGTCGGTGTTGATTCCACTAGAGCCAAAGTTACTTTGATGTTTTCATTATTTATAATGTTTCCCAGCCATATATCAATTCATTTTTAGAGTAATACACAGCATCTTACGTGCAATGGTAGTCCACTGACTGTTGTTCAGGTCCGGATGAACTTCTACGCGTCCAACAGCTGCGTGTGTGACATCCCAGTAATACAGCAGTCGGCTCATCCAAGTGTCTGTCGCATGTGAAAATACAAATAAACGTTACATCAAAACAAACATTACAAACAATATTCATTTCACGTATCTTCAAGGTTGAAATCTGATACACAATAATAAATTTCAGCTTCGCATTTCTGCCGATACCTGTCGGGGGATACAATTGTTCTATTATTATATTATGATTTAACGGAATGACCCATTATTTTCTAGGTCAATTAGATAATAATACGTCAACCGTCGTAAGTGATTTATTGTTTTTGGTATCTCGTCAAGACGGTATCAGAATAATTGGCCAAGATCAAGGTCCAAAGTTGCCGGGAAGGTGCAAGATAAGAATTTCACAATGTTCTCTAGTTCAATAGTCTCAATTCAACATTTAATCAACCATACACACATAACTTATTCAATTAAGATACATATCAGTTACATATACTTAGGTCGGGAACCCTGAAATCCCGGAACTAATGTCATTACAAGGTGTACACCATGCGTGTGTATGGACTTACGAAATGGACAAGAAATTATTTGTCGATCTCTGAATACCCTAAACACGTACTCAAGCTTAAAAAGATACCCTTTAAAAGTAAACCTTCTGTTGAATACCCTAAAGAAGTATTAAAGTCTGAAAAGATAAAGTAAACCTTTTGTTCAAAGTATACCCTTTTTCCTGATTTTGTCAATTTTTACGCGATTTTTTTCACACGCGCATGGCGTACACCTTGTAATGACTAACCCCCCCCCCCCCCGGCCCTTAAATCCCCCGGGAGGGTCGCTCTCCACATGACCTGTATCCCACCCGTGCCCAACAACCTCAGAAATGCACCCTAAACGGCGTAACCTACATAACCAAATTTGCAACCCTAAATGTTGTAACACATCAGGAAAGCTACCCTAAGTGGCGTGACTCCCAGGAAATCCACTTATTCTGATACCCTAAGTGGCGTGAACAGGGAATCCACTAATTTGATACCCCTAAGTGGCGTAAACAATGAAATCAACTAATTTGATACCTCGCCCAAGTGTCCTTCTCATCTAAAACATTATTGTACATTACGCAACCCGAAGAGGTTCACTTAACAATTCATAAATACTTCTCCTAATTATCAATGTTCATGTTGGAGATGTTATTAGATCCACAAAAAATTTGCACCCCTAAATGGCGTAATGTACATAACCAAGTTAGTATCCCTAAATGGCATGACATGTGAGAAAAGGCTACCCTAAGTGGCGATTGCCAGCGAACGGTGCTGAAAAAGCTACCCTTTTTCCAAAAGACGTCGACGACGCACGAGGGCTGGAAAAGGGACCCTTTACGACGCTTTTTCTGGACGCGGGTGCGTAGCAAGCCGTGTGGAGAGCCGACCCCCCCCCCCCCGGGTTAAATCCACGCGAGGTGATTATGAGTGGGCCTCGTAATGAAATACAAAAACAAAAATACATACTATAACGGGGCAGATAACTGACCTAATAATTTAATATATAATAATTAATATAAAGCCACATACAAAAAATATGCGTACTTTTAACAATCGTTAAATACCCAAGTTTGGAGACTGGTATTGTGTGCACACATTCGTTTGTAAACATTTTTTTTTATTTGCTTAAAGTTGCATTATATTTGATATCAATGTCCGAATTATTCAGTATCTTAGTTCTAATGTATCATAAAGGAAGATGAATAGTTGTTGATCTTGTAATGACGGTACTTTGAATTATAGGGTACTTTCAGTATGACAAATTTCATGCACATCCAAAACAGAGTGCATACATCAAGACCAAAATTAAAGCACTCAAATGAAAAAATCCTCCAAATTATCATCCATGGTATATCCCATCTACAAATGAAGGCCTGACGAATCTAACCGATCCTTGTTTCATACTAATCACTAATTTTTAGCCAATTCTGTATGTGTTGACACCGATCTTACACCAAAGTTAGTCCGAAATAGTCTAGGTTCTAGCCATTTCTATTTCGGTTCAATTTCTCCGAGTTGCAGCCAATACTCGAATATCGCGCCAAGCCGAGTGAGGGCGATTACCCCAGTGATTGCGTCGCCCGAAACTTGTTTCTGACGATTCTGAGATGGAAATGTTAAAGGAAGATTTCAGAAACGTCAGACAAACAAGAAATTCGGCGCCGTTTGGCCATGGCAAGGTCATGAAGGTCAGCCATGCTAAAGTATCTAAAATATGGACGTCATTTCAAGAAACACCAAGACTCGTTTAGTTTGGGCACTAATTTTTCCTATAGCCACATGTCCACATATGCATCCGAATCATGGACCCTAACGAAAGCTGACTGCAGTCACATTAATGCTTTTGAGATGTTGTGTTGGAGACGCATGCTACGTATCCCATGGACTGCAAAGAGAACGAACATCAGCATTTTGAATGACATCAATGTGGAAAAGCGCCTCCTACACTCAATATACTTTTTTATGTGTTTTATTGAATCAACATAATCAAAAACATACACAAAAAATTATCAATGATTATAACAAATAATTAACAATAATAATAATAACAAAAAAACATTAATGTGATGCATACAAAAAGCAGCTTATATCCACCCTGACAGAGGACGTATTATTTTTTTTCATTTTTTAATTACAAAACTGAGTACTCGAAGGTTGTAAAAATCCCAAATGATCTGTTAAAATAACTTCCTCTGTCAGGGGATGAGACAAACAAAAAAAGATGAGGCCTGATCCGAAACTAGCCCGCATTAAAAGCTAATAGATGGAGAGAGCATCCGCAACCCCCTATACCGTATGTTGGCCATTTATTACAAGACGGAGCGGTCTCAACCTGGAAAAGGTTCTCTTGCAAGGCAAGACTCAAAGAAAACGTAAACATGAAGACCGAAAAGTAGATGGTTTGACCAGATAAAAACAGTAAGCGGACTGTCCAGACAGGATCTACGCCCTATAGTTCAGGATCGTCAGGCGTGACTGGCACAGCATCTCAGAGTCACGAGCAGTCAGTCATGACAGGAACGAACGAACCAACCAACCAACCAACCAGACGAAAAGACTCCATTAAAGGTTAGTGACATGATTGGGAACTCTTGAAAATGCCTCAGGAACCAAATGTGTTGAAATATATACCAACTATACACCACAGGAGTGGATCTCCCAGCTGGAAGGATTTGTGTCTAATTTGTTTACTTAAATCAAGCATGAACATTCCAGTATTTCAATTTTATCGGGGCACCGATAAAAATAGGACTCATAAAAATAGAACCCAAAGAGAGCCACACAGCAGGTTTGCCTGATAGGAGGGATGTTGGCATTAGTTAGTTTAGAATGAGTCAATATTTGACTGCAAGATTTTCACAGGAGAATCCTTGCATAGTTGACTTGATTCTAGAGAAGTTTCAGCCCAATTAAGTTGAGTACTAGCCCCAACCATGTCATTTACCTTTAAAACGTCAGGTCGCATCGGACTTCTGCGATCTGACGTCTCAATGGAGTCTTTTTTCTGACGATTCTGAGATGGAGAAGTTAAAGGAAGATATCAAAATTGTCAGGGGAAAAAGGTCCATTTAAGTTGTCAGCTCTCACAGGACTACCCCTATCTCTGCTCCCATTCTGCTCTAGGGTCACCCAAAGCAGTGGCGTACCGTGGGTCCACTCATTGGGGGGGAGGCACCCAGTTGCTCGCTCGAAACGGTATTTTCAGATGGTGGATTTAAAATGCTGCGTACGGTATAGTGGTACTGAAATGTTAAGGGGTTTTTTTGCCATTTTTTGTGTTAAAGTGTAATTTTTTTCAGCCATTTTGTAATAAAAACGCCACGTTCATATTTGGTTAAAAAGGTTCTCCGCGAGCGAGCGTAGCGAGCGAGCGGTTTGGGAAACTTTGAAAATCCAAGAAGAAAACGCGTTTTTGTGGTGTATTCTTTCAAGTAATTGAAATAACTATAATGCGAGAACAAAACGCAATTATAAGTGTTTATTTACACCGTCATCCAGGATTTTTTTGATGGGGTGGTTATATCAAGAAAACGGGACTGACCATCCTAACAGGCAGGGTCCAGGGGCCCACCTTACAATCCCTGGTTCCGGGTGGGGGTCAGGGGGCGGAGCCCCCTGAAGCTGACGAGTTCTAGCGGTTTATGAGCTTAATTTACCCCTCTGATAACACTATTGTTTTGTGAAATGGACAATTGACAATAATTAAAAAGCACTCCACTTTTAGACTTCTTTTTGCCCCTCTTGTGTTATATTTTTTTTATCATGAATTGCTGTTGGCAGGTTATTTCAGAACATGGTGATATTTATCGGGGGTCAGGGGGCAGAGCCCCCTGAAGCTGACTGCAGTTCTAGCAGTTTTATAAGCATAGTTTGACCCTCTGTTAACACTATAGTTTCGTGAAACAGTCAACAATAAATAAAAACCTATAATGATTAAAATACGTACTTTTGTTAAAGTGGCCGTTTCAGATTTTAAGGGTGCGTGCACACCTCCCCACCCGGCTACTGTTATTCAGGTTATATAACCCCTCTTTGATTTGAAATTAATGTGTCGTAAGGGCAGTCAGTGGATGATAAATTTTGGAGGAGGAATTTCTACACAAAATTACTATATTGGATAAATGTATCTGCAATATTGCCTCCGCTATTCCTACACGGGTGGATTAATAGCAAGCATTATTGCTTATCAAAATATGCATGCCACAAAAGATATTTCTGTGTTCTGAAACATTTCAACGATTATTAAACAAAGCAAACCTATCGATGCTAGAAATACACTCGACAAAGATTTAAAACACACATTCAGATTTATGAAATGGCCTACAAGATTACAGTTTCTCTGCAAGCGGTGAAATCTCTGGATAGCACCTCACTACATCCGGGGGGGGTACTCTAATTATAATCGGACGGTGGTGTGCCGCTGAGAACCCATACCCACATCTAAGGGTCCTTTTGCCGTAAATAGGCACCCATTGCCCAAAGGCAAAACTTGAAAATATATGTTTGCGCGCAAAGCGCGCCGAAAATTTGTAAATAGCATATGTTTGCGCGCGAAGCGTGCCGAAAATTTGAATATGGTGAGTGTTATGCGCGCAAAGCGCACCGAAAATTTAAAAAAAAATAAAATGGAACCCATGTCTAAGGATCTTTTTAATGAAAAGGAGACCCATGTCTAAGAACTTTTCTTATAAATGTCACCCTTCCCAGCGGCACATCCCCGTATACCAAATATACGTGAGTACCCCTCCCCCCACCTTTCCGGGACTACATCACTCTGGACAAGAGGGCCTTTACCTCATGTAGATATCTTGCGAAATGGAAAAAGATGCTGAACTGGACATGGCATCTCTGCCACGATTAACAATATACGTGAGACCGCCCGAATATTCATGTTGTTGCACAAACCTTCGCTGCAACTTTGAGCAAAGAAACGTAACTAATAGTAGTTGTTAATAAGTTTGCAATAAAAGAACAAGTATAATTAACAGGATGACTCTAATAAGAATAGTTCCAAAGGTGATTTAAGACCAATTCCATATGGCTAGCCCCAGATTTCTTTTTCTTTTGTCTCTTTTTCTTTTTTTTTCCCTTTCGTTTCTTTTTTTTTTTTTTTTTGGCCGGACGATTGCGGGGCGGGGCACGTTGCCCCCCCCCCTGTGTGGATTTATTCTTTTTGCCCCCCCCCCCGTAGTTACGCCACTGAGGGGCCCAAAGTTTGGCCAATGGTTTCGCCAAGGTCAAGAATAGAGAAGTTGGGTGACAGGCAACACTCCTAAAAAAAAAAAATTCCCAGGAAATATGTACTTCGTACAATATCTAAACCTGGTTGAAGGTCGATTCATGATTTCCTTGTTATTTTTAGAGTTCATAAAGTTCGTGCCACTGTATAGGAAAGACAATGTAATCCTCTGGATCATGATGACAATGAAAACAGATAACATAATCGTCAGCAAGATTCAGATATATGATCGATTACTCATTTTACAAGCTGTTGCATACAATCTGACCCAAAAAGTAGGGCAGGGCAATTTGCTAAGGTGTTTGATGTTTGTTGGTTTTATCAATGATTTGAACGTTATTCTGGGTAAAAATTAAAAATGCATATCCTTATGCAGCCATGCAGTATAGGAATTCAGTTTTATTTTTCCCCCGAAACAAATGACCATTGTCGTAAACTCTGAGTTAACAGATGAATAAATTGTTCAGATACCTGCATACATATAGTTTGTATCTACAGTCAAACCTGTATACATGTATAGTGGCCACCCAAGGGAGACAAAAAGTGTCACCATTGTACACAGGTGGCTGCTATAGACAGATTCTTTTTACACTTGATTTGTCTCCAGGGGAATCATTTTAATGGCCACTATAGAGACAGGTTGGCTGTTACAGAGAGGTGGTCGCTAAGACAGGTTTGACTGTATCCTAAATAGCGGCATACAAACGTACAGTGCCGGAATAAATATATGCTGTCGAAAATAGCTAGTGCAAAAAAACTGTAATTTGTTTCGTCGCATCGCATCTGAATTGGCCAAAACTAATGGCATTAGTTGGGTTTTTGCCACATCTAAGCGGAGTAATAACTTAGAAAAATAACAGATAAATGTGAAATAGTTACTGCCCTCAAATCTTCGACCATTCAGTAGATTTTTTTTTTCATAAAAAAATAAAAATTTACTCTGCTTCTTTTTAGGTACATGTTTATGGCGGCTAAAAAGGATCTGCATGCCTTTTTTTTATACGGTGATTACTCACGCAGAAATGGAAATTTATGAAAAAATGTAATTAAAGTCTATGGAGAGTTGTTCTGATAGGATATCGCAGACTAAAGAGGGCGACAAACATATTTTTTTTTCAGTGGGTACCGTGGCGTTCCACTCATTGGGGGGGACGGCACCCAGTTGCTCGCTCGAAACGGTATTTTCAGATGGTGGATTTAAAATGCTGTCGTACGGTATGTTGGTTACTGAAATGTTAAGGTGGTTTTTTTTTGCCATTTGGTGTTAAAGTGTAATTTTTTTCAGCCATTTTTGTTAATAAAAACGCACGTTCATATTTGCGTTAAAAAGGTTCTCCTCGCGAGCGAGTCGTAGCGACGCGAGCGGTTTGGGAAACTTTGAAAATCCAAGAAGGAAAAGCGTTTTTGTTGGTGTATTCTTTCAAAGTAATTGAAATAACTATTAATGCTGAGAACAAAACGCATATTATTTAAGTGTTTATTTACACCGTCATCCAGGATTTTTTTCGATGGGGTGGTTATATTCAAGAAAACTGGGACGGACCATCCATAACATGGCAGGTCCAGGGGCCCACCTTACAAAATCCCTGGTCCGGGTGTGCGGTCAGGGGGCGGAGCCCTGAAGCTGATGACGAAGTCTAGCGGTTTTGAGCTTCCTTAATTTACCCTCTGATAACACTATTGTTTTGTGAAATGACAAGTTGACAATTTTATCGGGGCACCGATAAAAATAGGACTCATAAAAATAGAACCCAAAGAGAGCCACACAGCAGGTTTGCCTGATAGGAGGGATGTTGACATTAGTTATTTTAGAATGAGTCAATATTTGACTACAAGATTTTCACAGGAGAATCCTTGCATAGTTGACTTGATTCTAGAGAAGTTTCAGCCCAATTAAGTTGAGTACTAGCCCCAACCATGTCATTTACCTTTAAAACGTCAGGTCGCATCGGACTTCTGCGATCTGACGTCTCAATGGAGTCTTTTTTTCTGACGATTCTGAGATGGAGATGTTAAAGGAAGATATCAAAATTGTCGGGGGAAAAAAGTCCATTTAGGTGTCAGATCTCACAGGACTACCCCTATCTCTGCTCCCATTCTGCTGTAGGGTCACCCAAAGTTTGCCAAGGTCGCAAGGCAAGAAAGAGAGGTTGGGTGACAGGACACTCCTAAAAAAAAACATCCCAGGAAATATGTAGTTCGTACAATATCTAGACCTGGTTGAAGGTCGATTCATGATTTCCTGGTTATTTTTAGACGTTCATAAAGTTCGTGCCACTGTATAGGAAAGACAATGTAATCCTCTGGATCATGATGACAATGAAAACAGATAACATAATCGTCAGCACGATTCAGATATGTCATCGATACCTGCCACTCATTTCACAAGCTGTTGCATACAATCTGACCCCAAAAGTAGGGCAGGGCAATTTGCTAATAGTCTGCAGGCACAGACTTTATTTTGGCACTTAAATTTTACATGGCTTCAGAGCAAGTCCTATCTGTGTTGGCTCAGTGCTTGTGTGTACGGAGCAGCTATAACACAGGGCCTATGGAAGAACTAGGCTGCAGCACAGATTGTTCAGACCCTTATTTGCGTAGCACGACGGACAAGGTTTATGCCTGTAAAAACTCATTTGCTAAGGTGTTTGATGTTTGTTGGTTTATCAATGAATTTGAACTTTATTCTGGGTAAAAATTAAAAATGCATTATCCTTATGACAGCCATGCACAATATAGAAGTTCAGTTATACTTTTTCCTGCACGAAAAAAATACACCATTGTCCGTAATCTCTGATGTAACAGAATGAATACAATTGTTCAACTGCACGGATATACGCAAGGGCCGCCGGAAGCGGGGGGCAGAGGCGGGCACTTGCCGCCCCCCCCCAATCGAAATTTTATTTTTGCGGGGGGAAGGGAGTCGCCGGGCGGGGGGTGGCGGGCAAAACGCAGTTTGCCCCCCCCCCCCCCCCAATTGCCCCCGAAGCCGTGGAAAACTAAATTAATCATTACGTATAAAGACCAAAACATGAGCAATAAAGGCAGGAGTTTCATGTCACCTAAAATTTGCTCAATTTCAGTTAAACTGGAAAATACCAAAAACTTTTCTCCCATGAACCAGGCACTTATTGGTGGACCTCTCGTCGCGTCCCCCCACACTGAGTGTGCCCCCGTGAAAACTACCGTAGTAAACGCTCTTGCATTTGTCCCTTTCTTATATTATAGAGTTTCTAAGACGATATTACCAAAT
The DNA here is from genome assembly GCA_001188425.1 of Eucidaris tribuloides. NCBI lineage: Eukaryota > Metazoa > Echinodermata > Echinoidea > Cidaroida > Cidaridae > Eucidaris > Eucidaris tribuloides. Next base: position 9,361 of record JZLH01S0265847.1, read on the forward strand.
ATTTTTCGACTTGCTCGAACATGCGGTCACAGTTTAAGCTTTTAATGAATACATTTCAGACTTAACAACCCGGAGATGGCCAAAGTAGCGATGTGGCTGCACTAATGCAGAAAATGATATCACTTACGCTGACCATACATGTATACAGTATACGTTCATTGAGAAATGAAAAAACTACGTATGATTCTGAGCTCTCGCTTGGGTCGTTCGCGATATAAATGTGTATAATAAATGTTCTGAAAGAAGATAGTGCATGAATGTGACTGCCTGTTATTCTAAAGTATAGCGCAGATACAAAATACATTGAACCAGAAGCGAAAATCACAGTGTGAACGCGCTCGTTCGATTTGATCATACTTACGTAAAATGAATATAGTTCTCGTAGTAAGTTAAATGTTTTATTTCCGTAGCAAATTGTGTTCTTTAAATGCTTATATAAATGCAGAACTGCTATTACTCTACTTGACGAAAAGTCCCTATTTATAAAGAGCATACCTTTAACAATATGTGTTTACCACTGCTAGAATCACGCTTTTCTATGGTCTATTTCAAAAAATTCCTGCCCGTGGTCGAGGGGGTATCCTACCCTCCCACACCCTAGCCGTTCCGGTTCTATTTCGCTTCCTCTCGGCAAGTTACATATATCTACCCAATCTCCTTAGCAAATATGTATTTGCTATGCCTAGAATAATCGTCTTCTGCTCCACTGCGTCATTCTTCAGAAAAGTTACTCGTGGGAGGTGATTACCACCTAGTTATGTCTACTAAATTACGTCTTGTCACACAGCTTCCTTTACGTCTTTTTGAAACTGACTACACCAATCGCCCAATTTATCCTTTATAAAATATACCTTTAAAATATCGTATTTACCATGCCTTAGAGAATCACATATTTTCTATCGTAATTTTCAAAAAGTTCCAATCGTGGGAGCGGTGATCCCCTTCACACCACAGTCGCTTCCTTTCCCACGGACGACGTATGACAATACCGATTCCAGTTTTACATATAGGCCTACTTCGTCTACCATCTTACAAAAAAAAAACTCGACTACATGATCATCGCCTATCAACTGGCAGAACGTTATACCTTTAAAATATGTACTTTCACCATGCTAGGAATCGCGTCTTTTCTATGGTATTTTCAAAAAGTTCTACCGTGGGAGGGGGTATCCCCCTCCCACACCCTTCCCCCGCTTCGGTCGCTAAATTCTCTCGCATGTTTCCGTCGAGCCCCTAGTAGACCCCCGAAAATTTCTGCTCTAAAACCGTGCATGCCCACACCCTCCCCTGCCCCGCTTGGTCGCTTCGCTCCCTCGCCGAGGAACTCATACTGTCACATAAACGTGCCCCCATCGAGATTTTGCCCCTCCAAAACTAAAAGTGTTCCGGCGCGCCTGGGTATACGTACAATTTGTATCTACAGTCAAACCTGTATAATATATACACTCCTGCTTATAATTATGGAATATTTTGTTGATACTTAAGTTCTTTCTCCTATATCATCCAACATTTTCTAGACAAGTGTTTGTTTCACAAAAACGCAGTATGTGGAGCAATTTTTGGATTTCCTGAGATGACTAAAATAAGAACTAAAATACGTTTGAGCGCAATAACAATTACATACTTATTTTTGTAAAAATCCATGAAAATCATGAAAAAAGTATTAAATTAAAGGAATTTAAAAAAAAACTAATAAATTTGTATCTAATGTCACTTATCATTAAATTAACATCAGAATTGTCTGTTACAAGTCTAATAACGTGCGTAACCACCACGTGACTCAACAACAACAACAATACCGCCATTTATAAACACAGGTTTTAGTGTCGAGTCGGGCGCTACAAAATGCTCAGCATTCCTGAAATTCTTAGATTATAATTGTTTCACCTGTGGTAAGCAAATATCAATCTCAGATGTATCGTTCACGGAAAAATGGCAACTTCTAAAATGTTTTTAAAGAATTCCATAATTATGAGCATGAGTGTAGTGGCCACCCAACATGACCAAGGGAAACCGAAAGTGTCGCCATTGTAGACAGGTGGCTGCTATAGACATGATTTGTCTCCAGGAGAGTCATTTTAATGGCCACTGGAGTCAGGTTGGCTGCTATAAAGGGGGCTGCTAAGACAGGTTTGACTATATACTGAAGTAGTAAGCATACAAAAGTACAGTGCCGGAAAAAATATATGCTGTCGAAAATATCTAGTGCAAAAAAAACTGTAGTTTGTTTCGTCGCATCGCATCTGAATTGGCCAAAACTAATGGCATTAGTTGGGTTTTTGCCACATCTAAGTGGAGTAATAACTAAAAAATAACAGATGAATGTGAAATAGTTACTGCCCTCAAATCTTCGACCTTTCAGTAGAATTTTTTCATTAAAAAAATGAAATTTTACTGTCCTTCTTTTTAGGTACATGTTTATGGCGGTTAAGGAGAATCTGCATGCCTTTTTATACGGTGATTACTCACGCAGAAATTGAAAATTTATGAAAAAATGTATTCAGACTAAAGAGGGCGACAAACATATTTTTTTTAAATTTTTCGAAAAATAGTAATTATTGCATGACTCTTCCAGATTTTTCACGTGAAGTATATGCACGCGACCCGTAGAACTATGGGGTAGTACAGAGCAAAAGATGCTGTATTACCCCATAGCTCGGCAATTGTAGCCGGACCGTCTCCCTTTACAATGCGAGACACCCTCGTCGGTCATCCACAACGCACAATAGAAATCGCACCCGCAGCCCGTTGATACCAATGTTTGAACTAGCGCGCACGTCACGCGTGCGCCCGTCAACAAAGCAAAAGTCGCCCGAAGGTTGTCCACCAAGATTTCACGGACAGGTAAATTATCGGTAAGTTGAAATTCACATCTCAAATTCAAAGTTTTGAAACGACGTTTTCCATTGAAATGTGCTAAATTACAGCTTTTGTACAGTAAATAAATGTTTCATTCCACAAAATGCATGTCTTGCAGCAAACTGCGGTCCAAACCACCGCTACCGCGAGCGATCGTAAAAGGGCGACGGTCTTCACTACGGGTCGCTCCCAAGCGTGATGCACGCAGTTACTTCTGGACCCTGTACCGCGGTTTGAGGAGTTTTGCCGCGAATCGGCCATACTAATGATTGTTTTCATGTGTGTCTGAAAACCGCCAAAAAGTCGTTTCGCGGGCACTAAATTTTCTGCCGGCTGAGCGAAGTAAAAAAAAAACCGCCAAATTTTGTGTTTTTGGCAGGTAAGCCGCCAAACTGGCAACCCTGATTGCCGTCCAGGACGGAAATAAAAATTGAATAATTATGAAAGAAAACTGCAGCAGGAATGGACGAGAGAAATCCGCTTCCTGGCAGCAAAACAGCAAAATTATTGTTTAATTCTTCAAAGTACTAATAAACACTTAAATGTAAATGGCATGATAGGGGTAGTCCGACCCATACAAGTAAGGGGTGTAAA
>JZLH01S0265874.1:0-21863 GCA_001188425.1 Eucidaris tribuloides
TTCACACATCAGACATCTATTCATAATCTGACCAGAAAATCAAAAGTAAATGGAACAAAATTACATGAGAAACTATATGAAAATATGTCGCCAAGAAGCAAGTTTTCAAAACAAAGACAAAATTTAAAGTGTATGAAAGCAGCTAGAGAAGTTTCTAGCTTTAATAAAAAAGAGCTCAATGCTAAAGAAATAACCAGACAAAATAAGGAAGTGAAAAGCACAGCCAAATATGTGTTTATTGACCAGAAGAGATTCTTGCAAGAACGATCCACATTTCACACACACATTCTCTCCTCTACTGGTATAGGAATATATCCTCAGAAAACTGAGACAATTGACAATTGGCCTACCCCTTGTAATGTAAAGAGGTTAAGATCCTTTATAGGTTTAGCTAGTTACTATCGAAAATTCATCCCAAATCTATTGAAGATCACCGAGCCCTTGAATCAATAGATCAGTTGTCCGAGAAGGCAAAAAAGGTAAGTCCTGGTATAGGTCCCAGGTAGAACCCCCACCATGGGTGTGGTCACATAGGTGTGACATAGCTTTTGAAGAGATCAAGGCTCGATTGACAAGTGCCCATGCATGTACTAGAGTACATCGATTTTTCTAAGCCGTTCATATTGCACACTGATGCAAGTACCAGTGGTCTAGGTGCTGCCCTTTATTAGTAAAATGATATGGGAAGAGAGAGAGAGTCATAACGTATGCTTAGAAGATCCCTTGGAAAAGGAGAGCAGAATTAGCCAGTGCATAAGTTAGAGTTAAAGTGGCCTGTGGCGGATAACTTCCATGATTTCCATGGTAATAAGACTACGGTGTATACCGACACTAATTCTCATGACCTATATATAAACCATGGCCAAGTTAGATGCTGCAGGACATCGTTGACTGGCAGCGTTAGCAAATTACGAGTTAACATTAATTTATACTTCAGGAAAGACGAATATAGATGCAGATGTGTTGTCTAGGCACCCCAGGCTCATCTTGGTGCGTACCCCGAGACCCCAGCTAGGCAAAAAGTCCCCCTGTCCAGAGTAATGTAGTAACTGCGGTCATCAGCTATGCAGTTAATTTCCATATTAGCTTAATGCTAAACAAATAAAAAGACAAAATAGGGAAGTGAAAAGCACATCCAAGTATGTGTATTTTGACTAGAAGAGATTTTTGCAGGAACTATGCACACACATAGCAGATTTCACACCAGAATATCACTATCACGAAGAAGAGAAAAGCTGAGCAAGATTTTGTTATAGACATCAAAATGACTAATCAAATCAGCCGAGAATGCTCAAAATTATTGAAGAAAATGGCACCATCTTGCCTTGTGAAAGACCCAAATTGCGATGTTGACACATTAGGCAGATTAGTTCGAAGGTCCCTAAAGGGCGAGGCAGAACAACTTATGTTGCATATGGGTCCTGATGCCCCAATTCAAGAAATTTTCACAAAATTGGAAGGTTTTTATGACACGGTGGAGTCAGGAGCGGTCCTTCTCCAGCATTTGTATTCAAGTAAACAAAACCCTGGGGAATTTACCGCCGCATATAGTGCACGTCTCCAGTTAGCTATTGATAAGGCGGAGAAGAGAGGTGGTATCTCCCCCGCCGTTAAGGATGAGACATTGAGAATAGTATTTTGGCGTGGTCTCGCTGCCGAGACAATCAAAAATGCAGTACGTCATAAGTATGATTTTTTAATGAATTTTGATGCGCTAGTTCGCACGGCTCGTGCTGCTGAACAAGAAGAGTAAGATTTTCAGAAATTTCACCTCCCCCCTGTCGAGCCCCGTCCCCGCGTCGCGATGCATGCCCCTCAGACCGGCGCGATTCGAGATTTTGAGGAAGAATTGAATGAATTGAAAGAGAGATTGAAGCGCGTAGAAGCCAGTGCCGCGAAACCGGCTCCCCCCGTCGGTCCCCCTCGGCCTCCCCACCCCGAGGTCCCTAATTCCCCACGTTACCCATGTTTCAGATGTGGTCAAAATGGACATGTAGCGCGGAATTGCGATAGGCCCCCTTCGGCGCGACCCCCACGTTTTATTGCTCCATCCCCGGTGGCCCCACCTCCGTTTCCATTGTTTCCCACATCAGAGTCGCGTCCCCCATCCCCACATCGGAATCGTAGCAGGTCGTTAAACCCCCCAGGACCTCTGCCGCGGGGCGGGCAGTAGGTCAGTCCCGTAAGTTTGAAGCACAATCCCTTCCCCCAATCCCGAGTCGATTATCAATAGGTTAATTGGTAAATTGAATGAATTGACAGTTTTTGTGAATGGTAACCAGTGTGATTGTTTGGTGGATACTGGTTCCCAGATAATTATGATATCCAAATCTTTTTTCGAAGCCCATTTTCCACGTACCGAGTTGCGAGATTTAGGTGAGCTTTATTGGGTAGATTGCGCTAATGGTAAGCCTTTTAATTATCTCGGATATGCTAAAGTGGGAATGGAATTACCGGGTTCCCTCCTGAAGTGTGTTGAGCTTGATGTCTTCGTGTTAATTGTCCCCAATACCCCCTACAATACGAGAGTCCCTGTACTTGTAGGAATGAATGTTATTGAGATATGTAGGGAGCTCGCAATCAGAGAATATGGCAGTAATTTTTACGTTCACCCGGCATTATTCCGGCGTGGCAAGCTGCGTATGTTAGTCTTTAGAAGCCAGTGACCCCTGACCCCCATGCTCAAATTGGAGTGGTAAGGAATGCAGTTAAGCATGCGGTTAAAATCCCAGCTAGGCAGGCTGTTATTATAGATGGTAAGGTACCTTTCCCCAGTGCTAATCGTTTTTATGATGTAATGGTTGAACCCCGATTGCCTAATAGGTTGCCGCCAGGGTTGGTGGTGAATCGTAATATTGTTACGATTGATCGTGTACGACAAGCCAGCGGTATTATCCCTGTCTTCGTCGAGAATAGAACAGACAGTCCAATTTGCATTTTTCGTAATGTAGTTTTGGGAGATTTGTTTGTGTGTGAAGTTCAAGGTCCCCTGCAGTCTAGTCCCCAGACTGTGCACTATATTTGTAAAATACGGAAACTCTTGCATTGCTGGAACTGAGTCAATTAATTTGTTCCCTGGCAATAGAACTGTTCTTCGAAGTCTTCCTGCTGTATTGACGTTTACAACAAGGCTGAGCCGATATCTTTTTGAGACGACACTTCCCCCGTAAGTTCCTGAGTTCGAGAGAGAGAGAGAGACGCATGAGGACCCCTTCCCGTTTGCTGTCGCGTTAGTCTCCTTCGTCATTGTTGTCGTCTCTTTCGTCGCGACGTTCTTATAGTTGTCCCTACGTGAGTTCCAGATAGCGTGGATGGCCACGTACACGGTGAGCGAGCTGAATTTGAACATTGACTGTCGCTCCGATATTTAAAAGAAACTGTGACGCGTTCATGAGTAGATATCTACGTGCCTTATTAATCATTCCTTCCCTTCCCCTTATGTTGTGTGAACTAACATTTCCTTAATGCAGAATTAAGTTGGGATTAATTAGGTTAATGAAGTGAAAAGTAATGTGAGTAATTCTTGAAATATACGTAGAATGTTTTCTTTGTGAGTTAACTAAGTGGAATTAATTGTGGTATTGAGATAGATGTGACTGGAGTCTTGATTTAATATGAGAAGTGGAATTTGTTGAATAAAGGCCGGTTGATTTATATTTCGGGTGACATTAACGACACGTAATTGATTTGTGCAACGGTGCATTTGTTTCAGTCAGTCGTAACCTCACGCAAAGAGTGTGGAAGAAAGAGTGCATTTTCAGGCACGAGTGAGTGGGTGATTGTTTTGGTCTTGAAAAGCAATACAACCTCTTGTCTTTTGTGAATTCTTTGGATTATTTCTTCATTGAATTCCATTTATTAATTCATTACATTTATTTTATTATTGTCCACGTCCGCCTCTGTCCCTGGGATATGAGGGAAGAGCGGAGGGCGATTCGGCATAAAGATAAAAGAGAAATGGGTCTTGCATTGCGAGAAGCGAGTAAAAATATGCATGATGTAGATATGAAAGGAATATCAATAGTTACAATCCCACCATACAAAGAGCATGGCAAGCAAATATGGATGTGCAATTTCTTTGCAATCCATACGCCTGCATACACTATATTGTGTTGTATGTTTCTAAAGATGAAAGAGAAATGGGTCCTGCATTGCGAGAAGTGAGTAAAAAAACATGCATAATGTAGATATAAAAGGAATAATCAATAGTTACAATCCCACATACAAGAGCATGGCAAGCAAATATGGATGTGCAATTTCTTTGCAATCCCTATGCCTGCATACACTATATTGTGTCGTATGTTACTAAAGATAAAAGAGAAAAGGGTATTGCATTGCGAGAAGTGAGTAAAACATACATGATGTAGATATGAAAGGAATATCAATAGTTACAATCCCACCATACTAAGAGCATGGCAAGCAAACATGGATGTGCAGTTTGTTTGCAATCCATATGCCTGCATACACAAAACTGTGTCGTATGTTACTAAAGATGAAAGAGAAATTGGTCTTGTATTGCGAGAAAAGAGTACAAGCATTCATGATGCAGATATGAAAGGAATATAATACTTAAAATCCCACTGCACTATGAGCATGGTAGGCAAACATGGATGTGCAGTTTCTTTGCAATCCATATGCCTGCATACACTGCATCGTGTCGCATGTTACTAAAGATGAAAGAGAAATGGGTCTTGCATTGCGAGAAGTGAGTATGTAAAATGGTATATATAGAAATATGTACACTGAAGTTCATGAACCCCAGCTTCGTTCTGGGCAAACAACTATTTCTTGTATTTCTAGTGTATCAAAAATTAGGACATTTTAGAATTGGTATGTTTGTGGGATCAAGTGAAGTTGGGTCACTTGTTTGATGGATTTGTTGTATATGTTATAATACCTCTACTTGGGAACAAGGGGTCAAGCCAGAATGACCAGTTAGGGAAGTATCAAATCCCATAATGGCCATGGAGATCATAGTCAAAGCACCGATAGATAGGTATGGGAGGAGGGTCACCTTGCCGGCAAGATCGGACGGGTGTTTCACTCTCATTAACCATAATTTTCCCATTGTATCTCCCTCTGCAGGTACTGAGGAATGGTGGACCGTCGGGAGGGGGACATCCCCCCTGAAGCATCACTGATACGGTTGGTAGAGGGAGCTACCCGGGCGGGAAGATTAATATAACCCCGGGCTATCCTGAGACTGTCCCGCTACCTTGGGCGGGAGGTTGTCTTGGGATATCTTGATGGGCAGTACCGCATCGCCCTGCATCAGGGCAACGGCGAGTGGATTGCCTGCCTGCAGGAACACCTGGTGGACGAGGTCCCAACCCAGCTCAGCTCTGTTATATGTATTGTATCTTGTTTTTTTTTCTTCTGGTAATAAACTCATTCATTCATTTATAAGCATACATGATGTAGATATAAAGCAAAGACTGAAGCAAGTGGCTTCATGCTTTCTGAATGCAAGAGAAATAAGTGCACAAGAGGCTGTGTATCAAGTTCTAGGTCTACCTTTTAGTGGAGCAGATAACTGCATATTTTGGGTCGAATCGTTCAAATTGTGATAAAAGCACCAAAATTTGCATGAATCTTCCTCAAGGGGAGTCATATCAGAAAATAACGCGGGCCACGTGAAATTTCCAAAATGGTGGGTGATAGCGGCCATTTTTCAAAATGGCCGCCATGTGCAACCTATAATGAGCCGTTTTGAAAATGATTTTTGAATGGAACCTCTAATAACCATGAGCTTGGTATCATTTTAAAGACATTTAAATTTTCTACAAGATGATACCACACTTAAGTGGATTAGTGGTAAATTTGACAGCACTTTTGGGCCAAAAATGTGCTTTTTAACTTTTTTTCAAAAATTTAAATTTTAGTGAATATATATTTTACTCTTTTTCAAAATGTTTAGTCAGGAAGACATCAAAACTTTTCATAAAACTGCCCCAATATGTATTCAATATTGTATCAAAATTGCACATTTACGGCATTTTTACAAAATGTGTTATATTGCTTTAAAGTTAACACTATAGTATTAGCTAAAACAGCATGTCGTACGCTTACATCACGCTTGGGAGTCTCCCGTAGCGAAGATTGGTGCCTTTTCAATCGCTCGCAGTAGCGGTTGTTTGGACCACTGTTTGTTGCAAGACACGGATTTTATGGAATGTAAAATTAATGAATATAAAAACATTAATTTGTATTACCCTTCAACGTAAAACATCCATAGAGGTGTCTTCATTTGCTGCAAAGGTAACTCACTGATACATTTACTGTCCGGCAAATCTGGGTTGCTAATTTACGTGACTTTGACTTGATTAACGGGCACGTGTGGCCGTGCGTACATATTCAAGCGTTGATATCAATGGAGCGCGGATGGATGAGCGGAGAGGGTGTCCCGTGAAGAGGGACGGCCCAGTAACAATAGTCGCACTTTGGGGTAGAATAGCATCTTTCGCTCTTTACTACCACATAGTTTACGGCCGGGTTGGTGACATGTAAATCTATTGAGCAATTTGAAGATTTCGTTTGAATGGAACCTACTCTTGCCATGTTGGGGTTATCATATTAACGGAAATCAAATTCTTGACAACATGATACAACATTCAATCAAATTAGTGTAAGCTTTCATAGCAGTTTGGACCCAGAAATTTGCCTTTTGTCTATTTTCCCCTGACTGTGAACTTTTCATAAAAATTTTTGCCAGATTTACAGAAATATTGTGACTATGACATCAAAACTTTCCAAATGACCGCAGATGTATATCATAATGATTGTATGAACATGTTACAATCATTCCATTCTTATTGAAAGAAAAAGTTTCATGTTCCCAAACTTAAGAGCGTAGGCCTATACGGGTTTATACATAGGCTTATAGGATAAGCCAAAACGTCATTTTATACGTAGGCACGGGCAGGTATTATTGCATCTGGAGTCTGGACAGCAACCACCCAAGTAAAAATCGTAAATAGATAGATAAGTAAATAATAACTTAATACATAAAAAATGGACGAATGAATGAATGAATGAATGAATGAATTGATTAATAACTAAAGAAATAAAGAAAATGAAAATACCACGTAATGTAATTTATTTTTGATATCACGAATACTCGAAAGTTGGCCATATAGTGTAGTTTGAGGTGTAGGTGTTTTGTGTTAGAGGTAACATTTATTGTTTGAGCAGTCAGACACACCCATTAATTATATGAATCCTAGCACTATGCCTCGTGACTTAGGCCTATAGCTCCAAGAAGTAGCTAGCGCACAGCATCAGCCACACCCCGGTAAACCGTGTTGGCTCATGGGCTCGAGGGAAGTACACAACAATTTCTGTGTGTGACGGAGTTTGTCTTGCTCAACATCGTATGTGCACAAAATGTGTCTCCAGATGTAAAGAGAGTGAATTTCTGTAGCACAACCAAGGCACAGTAGTTCAGAGGTGTACCGTGGGCCCGTGGGTCAACTCATGGAGGGGGGGGGGCACCCTGCAGTCGCTCATTTAAAATTGTATTTTGAGATGGTGGATTTTAAGCGCCCTTAAGCGCCTACATGCGTATACGGCAAGCATACAGTAGGTCCATTGAAAACGCGAGGGTTTGTTTGGCAAGTTTTTGTATTAAATGCAATAAAATCGCAATTTTCATATTTATTTTTATATAGGAATTGTACTTCCATGCAAGTCATAATTAAAAAACAAAAAAGTAATTCCGTGAATGTGTGCAAGAAGCAAACGATATGGGAAACTTTGAAACTTGAAAGACAAACGCGTTTTGTGGTGTAATTTGTCCAAAGTAATTCGAAATAATTTACACTGTAATGTCAGAACAAATGGAATTATGTGAGTAATAATTTAAGTTATGTAACCCTCTCTCTGATTTGAAATTATTTTGGATGAGAAAAAAATGATTGAATTTGATAAGTGTATCTGCAATATTGCATACGTTATAGCCAGTTTTTCAATTTCACTTTCAATTTTCAATTTCAATGTATTATTTCCTGCAACTTTTTCACTTTATATTTACATAACATAAATCACATATTTTAAGATATACAAAAATAATTAAACAATTTTCAAAACTATTTACAGGTAATAATACATATGCATTAATTACTTTACTATATATAGTGAACAGTAATTGAATTATTTACATGATAAGTTTCTTGAGTAATGTGATTATTTTCTCAAGAGAAATGGTTGCAAGGATTGCAAGGATTACAATAAGTTACAATACTGTGACAGACCGTAATATACATGTATAAAGTGAATTACAGAGGCAACTCTGAGAACGAGTGCAGCCAACGAGCGGTTTTGTAGGCGAAAACAATTCATTTGGGGAGCGGGGAGAAAACAAATTACTCTTGGTAATAAACTCAATCCATCATGCGTTCTGGTTTAGTGTAAATCATTACATAATGTGTAATGTCCTTTTTTTACAATAAAACTCGAACCAGACTACCCTAAATTCACCCAACCAGATGAGTAAGCTTCCATATTATTTAGTGCTTATAACCATTTGAGCACTGGGACGAGGTGGAGTAAGTAGGGTGAACAGTAAGCATTATAGTTGCTTAAGAAAATATACCATTATATTTCGAAACACTTCAATGATTACCAAACGAAGCAAATCAATCAACGCTGGAAATACACTCCTGAAAAATTTAAAACACACATTCAGATGGGGATATTGTGTTTGTGCGTCTACAAAGAATTTCACCTATTCATTCTCTGACTGTAAATAAAACAAAGAAACAAAGAACAGCTGCCGACTTAAACAGAATATAATTCTAAGAAGTTACATATTTCTTTTCAATACACTAAATGAAATGATTGTTAATCTTTTGTGACAACTTTTCAGTGTTTGTAAAGTTACGATACAAAACCAGAAGTATTTACTTTATAGTGGCAAACAAAGGAACTATGGAGCCCAATCAAACTGACGTTTTTACTTAGGCCTATATTTATGCTTACGTTGCATATGCAAGCCCATGTATCTATGTAAATATTACTTATTTCCATTATTGTGCAATTGTTAATATTATGCTTTGAGATTGGTATTTCTGTTAAAATCTGAGTTTTGTTTCTTGTATCCATACTTCTTATCGAAATAGCAAAATGACTTAGATATGCTTAAATAACATATTTTTGGAACTAAAAGCAGCCGGGAAACATCATGTTTGCGTTGCCGGTTCTAGTTTCTGCGATAACTCAAGAACCAGTGATTGGATTTTGATTAAACTGGGGTGAGTTATGAAATACATGTATAACGCAAACATGAACTGATTAGATTTTTAAGTTGAAAGGTCAGAAGGCCAAAGGTCACGTAGCCTATAGGGTTCCCAGCCCATCAGGGAAATCAGGGAAATCAGGGGAAATTACTTACTTTTTTCCAGTCAGGGTTAAGTCAGGGAATTTGGTAAAAATGCCTTAAATCAGGGAAAAGTCAGGGAATTTTGATTGACCCAAAAATCGAAAGTAGTCAGTCAGACTCTATTTTGGTGCATATCAAAACGACATCCATTGGATTACTGGCTATGGTGGAAATGGTGGAAATTGGAAATGAGTTGAAATAATTATCATGGAATTTTTTCATCAGGGAAAAATCAGGGAATTTTGTTTTCTTGAATTGCTGGGAACCCTGTAATACATGCCTAATTTGGGTTCGTTACTGTGATAACTCAAGAATGGCTCAACTTGGATCAAGCATGTAAAATAAGTTATCGATCAAGTTATTAGGTTTTTGGAGCCAGTTGAAAGGTCAAAAGTCACAAGGCCTCATTTATCTGAATTTGACTTGTTACCACTACATTAAACTCAAGAACGGCTTGTGGGATTGCAATGTAACTTATGGAGTTTGAGGAGTTGAAGTGTCACAGGTCAAAGGTCACGGGGCCTCAAAATGGCTGATTTGGGCTTGTTACCATGATAACTTGAGAAATTAGGCTTATCAGATTTTGTTGTACTTGTAATAGTAGAACTGTAGTATGAGGAACCAATTAACTACTTAGATTTCGGAGTTGAAAGTTCAGAGGTCAAGTGTCACAAGAACTTTCTATACACGTCTCATTTAGTCTGATCATTAATTCTAAAGAAATAATCATGATGGTAACTTCTTCAGAATTAATAAGATTGGGTATACACGCATACATGCGGCTTTTCAATTTCTGCCAGATTGTGTCGGAGTGCAGTTTGCAGAGGCATACCCATCGACTATGCTCAGTCAAACTACTCTAGTTGTTTCTTACAACAGCTACTTTTACCACTTGCATACAACATCTATTGGTTGAATATAATTGGTTTGCCCACTTTTGTGCGGAATTTTACTCAATAAACATTTTTGTACTTGAAAAGTTATATTTTTATGTATTTTACTTTGTAAATGATATAAAGAAGTGATTATTGTGTCTGAAATTATTTTATTTGGATTTAGCGTGATGCAAAACATATATTTTGGCACAAAAATCATCGAAATTGGCCAAGGGGTTGCATTTTTATGACAGAAATACTAATTCTGGCCGCCATTTTGAATAATTACGAAAAAATGACCGCCATTTTGGAATTTCGCGTGGCCCGCGTGCTTTTTGTAATAGTTGGCCCAAAATGACTCTACATGACAATTTTCATGCTTTTATCACAATTTGAACGATTTTCCAGTTATCTGCTCCACTATTTGCACAGGTCAAACTTTCAAACTACCTTCCTCGCTACTGATGTACCAGAATAAAAAGGTTGTTTTCCTGAAACCCAAGAAAATTCTTAACAGACTGGATGTACCAGGAGGAAAAGAGTAGTTTTTCTGAAACCTTAGAAATTTCTAGACAGTCTGGATGCCGGCCAGTGGGGATAGATGTTCCCAAACTCTTGTTGATAGACATGCACACAGCCCACAATCTCTGGAGAAACTAAGAATGGCCGAATTCGCCCAGTGGTATTACGTCTTAAAGAAAAGAAAAATGATGATGGTGAGATGACAAAAGACTTCCACCCAAATTTGTTGGGATCTGATTATAAACACAGCTGTGAAAGAAGTATGATCAAGTTGTTGGATGGAAGAGGGTACATGAAAGAGAGGAAGAAACCATGCATTCTTAGATACCACAGGTTTAGTGAATCGCAAGATGGAGAAAGGTATTGTCACCACATGCTGATGTTGTACTATCCATGGCGAGATGAACCGAACTGCAAGAACTTGAGGTACTTATCATTGATGAAATATCAATGGATGGATCAGACTTGCTGATGACTGCAGACCAACGATTACGTGAAATCAAGGGAGTTGACAAACTGTTTGGGGGAATTAACTGTTTTGACGTTTCAAGATTTGTACCAACTAGCCCCAGTTGGTCAGAAGATTGTGTTTGAAAAGACAGCACACTTGTATGCACAACTGGCAGGATAATTTCATGTATTTGAACTTACCGAGATCATGCGACAAAAAGACGATAAAATGTTTGCTGAACTACTAAACAGGATGAGAATCGGAGAACAAAATGAAGATGATGTCGAGATAATCACAGACGGTGCCATTGAATCTGATAATCGTCCAACTGATGCATTACATGTCTATGCTGCTAATGCTAGAGTTGAAAGAAAAAGACATGATATGAAACAGTCCATATTTTGTTTTCTTATGGTTGTTTATGTTGTATGTTGTTTAGGTACCCCCCCCCCCCCGCTAAAAAAAAAAAAAAAGTCCAAAGTATGGACCTTAGATGGCATTTATGATGTGCACAAGCCAAGGACATTCAATGGATACAAGCTGGCAAAAAGATGGTACTTTACCATCTTAGGGCTGTTTTGGTGAACGAATGTAGATTTAGTATGCGTGGTAGTCAGTTTATGTGTAATTTCTACAGGACGCCATTTGACCTTTGACCTATAAAAAAAAATGCACTGTTGAAATGCATTGCTTGGCAAAAAGGGAATGTATTATAAATTTAGTGTACCATTTTTTTTTCTGGGCCACCCTGTATAGGTATCACCAAACTATGTAACTTGTCTAAAATTATTTTTGGATATAGAGAGAGAAGAAGATGTATGCAAATTACAGGTACATAGTTCTGGCCCTGGGGACCCTACCCAGGGGGGCCACATGTACCATTTGAGGATTATTGAATCCCCATCCCCTACAGGTCATTTCTGCTTAGTTTGGTCTAAATCCAATAATGTAATTTAAAGAAAGAGGTGTAAATGTGAATTATCTCCATAGGGCCCTCCCCCATGCTGTTGCCCCCCTCAGGGCCAAACGGGGCTACCCTGGGCATTGCCATAAGGAACAATTATTCATCACATATAGAGGTATGTACACACTACATGACTTGACTAAACTATTTCTGGATCTAGAAAAGAAGATGTTTGAAAACTAACTTTTGGCCCTTAGGGGCCCTGGCCATGAGCCCAGCAGGGCCCCATGTGTACCATTTAAAGAACTTTGGATCCCCTCCCCCTGAGGATCAGTCCTGCCTAGTTTGATCTAAATCCAATCGTGTTTTGCGCACGAAGGACGACAGACACAAAGGGATCGCAATAGCTCGCCCGAGTCTCTGGCTCAGGTCAGCTAAAAAGCCATGGTCTACATAAAATTTTGGTTGGTTACTTTCCAGTACTGCTATGAACATGGGTTTGATTGTACATGAAATATTGACCCAATGATTATTTTCTTTTTTTCAAAAATACTCTTCCTATGCCAAGAATTTCCTGAAGAGTAAAGGTTCTTGGCACAAATCTCTACACTTTGAAATATAAATGATTTAAGTTTGATTCCTTGCTGAGAACCCCTCAAATGTAAAGATGGAAAATCAAAGAAAATCCTTTTAAATATTGCACTTAACAGTTGCATCTATCATTACTGAACGTTATTTGTTAAAGGGAGAAGGCACCAGCAACTAAAAGGCATAAGTTAAGAACAAAAATGAGATTGTGAGTATTGTGAGAAACGGTGCATGGTGACAAAAACAGCCTAAATAAGGGGTACTGTGTGACACTCGCCCTCATCAAGGCCCTATAAATTAGTTAATTTGGTTTTTTTTATGTCTTTGTAAGTTTTACCCTAAGACAAAACTTGCACAAACAGCTATAGGGGGAGGAGCTTATCAATTCAAACAGTGCATACATTACCATGGTGCGGCTAACACACGTCGCGTGGCATGCATTGGTCACGCATGGTCAGCTCCCTGCAGTGCACGTGCAATCTGATTGGTTGGCAAGAACTCAAATATTTTCTTAACTTATGCCTGTTAGTTGCTGGCGCCTTCTCCCTTTAACAGGATTATTACTGTGGTGAACAGCTCCAGGCAGGTCCGCCTACTTCTTGAAGCGAACAGTTGCTCATCTGCTCTAACAAAAAACCTACACCGTAAATTTGTCGTAATTTGAAATTCACCATACCTGGAAAAGTTTTCAACCATCGTAACTGGCATGTCAACAAACCACTGTACAGAATGTTGTAGTCATAATGACTATTTTATCCAAGTTCCTACAAAAAGTGGTTCGAACTTAATGAGTACACGTTGTCTTGCCTTTTCCACCTGGCACTAAGAGCGCCATAGTGACACCCTGTTTGCAACTGATAACCGTATTGACATTGCATTAACTCTTAACCTGCTGAAATTGCACATATGCACCACTCAACACATACAATGGCCATAGAGCTGAAATTTCCATGGCATGTTACAAGTTAAGATACACAAAACACCTGTGACTTCACATCAGCTCTGGACGTCGTGGTTGCGGTATATGACCTTGATGGGTCTCTCCGTGCAGATTTCCGCCAGCCGGATGCAGAACTCATCCGACAGCGTGATCTTGACGCCCAGGAAGCTGATCCTCTCCAGTCCCTTGCAGCCCTCCAGGATCCTCGAGATGTCCTGCTCGCAGAGGGCAGTCACCCAGGAGATGTTGAGCTTCCGGAGGTGGGGCAGGTGCTTCGGGATGGCGCGAAGGGACAGGCCGGTCAGATGGCTGCAGTTGCACAGGTTGAGGCTCTGAAGCTTGGGGAGTCTCTGAAGAGAGAAAAAAAACATTAATATGTCAAGTTTCTGCTAGTGGGGGCAGGTGCTTTGGGATGGTGTGCAGGGACAGGCCAGTCAGGCAGGCTTGTAGTGAGGGTCTGGGTCACGGGTATGGATGCCATGGGTATGGATAAGATGGGTATGGATACCGGTACGTTTACAGGTACAGTGCCATGGGTACTGGTACGGGTACGTCTCATAGTAACAGGTATGGGTACAGATACGGAGCTAGACTGAAGCATGGGTACCACTCCCAGTATGCGTTACGTGGTTGCAGTTGCACAAGTTGAGGCCCTGAAGCTTGGGGAGTCTCTGGAGACTAATAATTTCTGGAGAAAACAGTGATTTGCTTAGTTTCTGCAGGTGGGGCACATGCTTGGGAATGGTGTGCAGCAGGGCTCACATTAGTCAGTATCGCATCGCAATAAGCGCAAATCTGCGAAACAAGTGGTCAACCAAAATATCAAAATGTTAAAATTTACTTGCCTGATTGGGCAAGTAACATTTTTATTGTCTCGGGGGGCAAAATTACACAAGCAATTTTGCTCTGGCATGCTCTGAAATTGCGCTCCTATTTCTGATAAAGAACGCAAGCGGTCATCAGAGAAACAACCGTGTGGTAGTGTAGAGTTCAGTGCTGAAAAACGGCCTAAATCATGGGAAATCTAAGAATTTATTTTAGGTTGCTTTGGAACTAGTCTGACTGCCAAACCATTATTCATGGATAATCAAGAGTCATGATAGCTAACCAATGCATTTGCATGGCCCCTGCCTCACACAGGCATGGTATTTAGACTTAACAATAGGCGACATAGCCATCTTTGACACTGAGCCCAGACATTTCATTGTCTACATACAACCTTTGGTGGGAGCTCGGGTTCAAAGTCCACTGTTCGAGCTCAAAATATTTCTAAGAAATCGGTTTGTTGTTTTTTTTGTTAGTGATGTTGCAACTTCACAGTAAAATGTATTATTTCCATTACACTGCGAGGACGTCAATTATTATAGCCATTTAGTTTTGCTTCATTTTTCTGATTCTTTTCCTTTTAAGCTCTTGTTGTTTTTGTTTTTCTCTTTGTTCTTTTCTCAGTGTCTCTCCTATCTCCTCCTTCCTTCTCCTCCTCCTGCTTTATTTCCTTTTTCTTATTCTTTCTTTTCTTTTTCTTTTCTTTGTTTATCTTTTCTTTTTCCTTTCTTTTTTCCTTTTCTTCACTTCTATTTTTTTCTCTTCCTTCTTAATTCTTGTTTCTTTTCCTTCTTTTATTTTTTTTATTCATCTTTCTTTTCTTGTTCTTCTTTGGACTTGTGGGTACGTGTACAGGTACTACAAGTCTGCAGTCAGATATCTGCTGTCAGGTGTCTGCAGTTGCACAGATTGAGGCTCTGAAGCCTGGGAAGTCTCTTAAATCAATAATATGTTAAATTTCTGCAGCTCCTGTAGATTCTTTGGGATGATGCGCAGGGACAGGCCTGTCAGGTGTCTGTAGTTGCACAGGTTTAGGCTCTGAAGCTTGGAGAGTCTCTGGAGAGAAAACAAATTTATAATAGTATATCAAGTTTCTGCAGGAGGGGCAGGTGCTTCAGGATGGTGGGCAGGTGCTTCAGGATGATGCGCAGGGACAAGCCTGTCAGGTGTCTGCAATTGCATATGTTTAGGCTCTGAAGCTTGGAGAGTCTCTGGAGAGAAAACAAAATTATAATAGTATATCGAGTTTCTGCAGGAGGGGCAGGTACTTCAGTATGGTGGGCAGGTGCTTCAGGATGGTGCGCAGGGACAGGCCTGTCAGGTGTCTGCAATTGCATACGTTTAGGCTCTGAAGCTTGGAGAGTCTCTGGAGAGAAAACAAATTTATAATAGTATATCGAGTTTCTGTAGGAGGGGCAGGTGCTTCAGGATGGTGTGCAGGGACAGGTCAGTCAGGTGGCTACAGTTGCACAGGTTGAGGCCCTGAAGCTTGGGAAGTCTCTGGAGACAGAACAAAGAAATGATAATAATATATTGAGTTTCTGCAGGTGCTTCAGGATGGTGTGCAGAAACAGGCCAGTCAGGTGGCTGCAGTTGCACAGGTTGAGGCTCTGAAGCTTTTGGAGTCTCTGAAGAGAGAAAAACAAACATTAATATGTTGAGTTTCTGCTAGTGGGGGCAGGTGATTTGGGATGGTGTGCAGGGACAGGCCGGTCAGGCAGGCTTGTAGTGAGGGTCTGGGTCCTGGGTACGGGTGCCATGGGTATGGATACCGGTACGGGTACAGGTACAGTGCCATGGGTATGGGTACAGTGTCATAGGTACAGTCATGGGTACAGATACAGAGCCAGACTGAAGCATGGGTACCAGTATGCGGTCAGGTGGCTGCTGTTGCACAAGTTGAGGCTCTGCAGCTTGGGGTGTCTCTGGAGACTAATAGTTTCTGGAGAAAATAGTGATTTGCTGAGTTTCTGCAGGTGGGGCACGTGTTTGGGAATGGTGCGCAGGGACAGGCTGATCAGGCAGACTTGTAGTGTGGGTTAGAGTCATGGGTACGGTTACAGTGCCATGGGTATGGGTGAGAGTACAGTGCCATGGGTACAGGTACAGGTATGGACTTGTAGGTATTGGTACAGGTACTACAAGTCTGCATTCAAGTAACTGCAGTCAGGTATCTGCAGTCCGGTGGCTGCAGTCGCACAGGTTCAAGCTACGAAGCTTGGGGTATCTCTGCCTTTCTTAAAAGAGAACAGAATAAAATATATTGAGTAAGAGCAGGTTTGGCAGGTGAATCGGGATGGTATGTCACAGAGACAGGCTGGTCAGCTGGCTGCAGTTGCACAGGTTGAGGCTACGTAGCTTGCGGAGTTTCTGAAGGGAAAACAAAACATTAATATGTCGAGTTTCTGCTGGTGCGGCAGGGACAGGCCGGTCAGGCAGACTAGTAGTGAGAGTCCAAGTCATGGGTACAGGTACGAGTGCCATGGGTATGGATGTGGGTAAGGGTATGGGTACAATGCCATGGGTATGTGTACGGGTACGGATACGGAGCCAGACTGTAGCATGGGTACCAGTTTCCAGTCAGGAAAATGTAGATGGAGTTGCACAGGTTGAGGCTACGAAGCTTGGGAAGTGTCTGGAGACAGAATATGCTGAGTTTCTGCAGGTGGGCTAGGTGATAGAGGTGGCAAAATTTGATCTAAACCCCATTTGATTATCGTGGCAAACTAATCGAAATTAAAAGACTTCTATCGCCCTGAGGCTTTGAGAAAAGTACTTGTGATGAAGCAATAAATTCTTTTTACACTTAAATTTGTATCAGGTGCACTCTTTTAGGGTGTTATCAAGTAGGGGTTCAAGAAAATGATCTTTCTGTAGACCATCGTATGTAACATAGATATCAGAGATTTATGGTGCCGACTGTTTACAAATGGCATTTTTGGTTGGCAGGGTGTTGACAGATTTGTTGACAAAATACTAAATGCTCTACTGCTCTTGCACTACCACAAGTTTCATAGCTGAACGGCATGGACTGATGGAGGTCTCTCTTGTTACTCCTACCTCCCTGATTCTATCTCTCATGTGCAGAGTATTCTTAGCTACATGTATGGGGAATTCTTGGTTCCTCTCACTGCAGTGCATGCATTTACCCCATTAGATTTTCATAATCGACGGTATTTTGGGTCATATCGTGACTCTGGCGATATCTTAAAATAATCATAAGATCATTATCGTGTATTTGATATTTTTTTAACATCGACTGATTTCGATATTAGCCAACATCGGCCAGCCTACTAGGTGCTTCGGGATGGTGTGCATGGACAGGCAAGTCAGGTGGCTGTAGATGCTATAAAGCTTTGGGAGTCTCTGGAGAGAGAACAAAATAATAATACACGAGTCAAATTATCACCTCAAATACTTTTGACAGTCCCATGTTGCTCTGTTTTTTTCTTTATTTGAATTTCTAACTCGAATTTTGTCAAACATACTTTAGAATCTACATGGGACAAATCATGTGTTAAATCATTTACCTCAGTTCAAGTCACTACAACTGTGATTCTTGGTCTTTTATGGATTGACCTTTTGATCTCTGCTTGTCAGCTTTACCAAAAAGATGTCATAAACCCAATGGTTTTGGATTTCACAACAGTTCCTGCTATACAGGGCGGCCCAGAAAGAATGCAACACCTGCGATCGCTAATTTCTTCACCATCATCAGCAAAATGTCATTTTTATTTATTTTGTTGATTAGAACATTCTTTTCCAACAAAATACCATGATCTTCGATTTTTAGTCAGGCGTTTGGCTTCTAGGGCCATTTTTCTCAGACAATGTCATTTCCCAAATTTCCTTCTTTTTCAAATCCATCGAGCCTCGGAACATCAAGATTTTCTTGCGATGTAGCGTGCCAGAAAGACAAACCACAATTCCTCACATTGTCTTTATTTTTATCAAAGCGAGGACATTCCTGCGGTTTTTCTGCATACAGCTTATTCTAAGGCACGCTGTAATGAGAGAATATTTCTGTATTCCGAGAATTGGTGGAGTAGAAAAAGTAGGAAATTTGGGAAATGACATTGTCTCAGAAAAAGTGCCCTAGGATCCAAACGCCTTACTAAAAAGAAATGATCATGGTATCCTTTTGTTGGAAAAAGAATGTTCTAACCAATGACACAAAAACCAATTACATTTTGCTAATGACGTAGAAGAAATTAGTGATCGCAAGTGTTGTGTTTTTTCTTGGAACACACTATTACCTTCATCAAGAAGATGAGGACTTGATCGGTGATCAAGTATCCACAGTCCTTGACGTTCAGGTGTTTCACATTCGGACAGAGCCGCGTGATGATCTTCGGTGCGCTCTGAGTAAGGAGGGCGCCCTCTAAGTTGAGATTCTCAACGCAAGGTCCAAGCAGATTCTCTAATGCCCTGTTCGATAGTTTGCCTCTGCGTTTGAGCTTGTGTAGGATCTCTCTGCAAGTGGAAATAACGTAGAATCATGTAGCTCTGATTTTTGTTAAGTGGAAATGTTGTTCAATGCATTTCAGCCCATTTGAATACTCCAGTCAATTGGTTCCTCAACCTGCCATCAAGGAAATGTGTTGGCCTCGTCCTTTCCAATCTTAATTTGAAAATCTACAATCATTTTCATCTTCACTGAAAATTTTTTAACTGACAGATTTGCAGATTTAATACCTGTATTTTTTTTTGGCAAATCAATAAGATGTAGTAATAAAAATAATTTTTCCTACCAATTCACTATTCGTTTTTTCATTCACATAAAATTTGTTGCGAGAATCAATAAGTAGTAAATGGAAATTTGCGGTTTGCGTGAATCAATGATTCATGTAAGACCTAGAACTAGTTTACTTCACCCACTGAAGAACAAATGCTCTACCCCTATACTGCCCCCCCCCCCCCCCCCCCCCCCCCCCCCCCCGTGAACAAACAGGGCATAACTGACATTTTCGGTATTTTGGAGATATTGAGCAAAATGAAGGTTGCTTTCAACACCATAAAAACCGCTATTCAGTGTCCCTTTAACAAGGGGATTATTGAAACAAAGCGACACTTCTAATTATATTTTTTTAGTCTGCATGGTTTAACTATGATGTACCGAGTCCCCTACACTATATAACTCAATTTTGAAAAAATGTCAGTTATGCCCTTTTGTCATGGGGGGGGGGAGTATACATCTTGCTCATTACTCACCCAATGATGAATTCATCTGGGCAGTCTTCCAAGCAGAAGTTATTAATGTTGACACACACATGTTGCAAGCACTGCTCCAGTAGTCGAGGGACCTGCGAGTCTTCATGGAAAGGATTCTGAAAATGGTAAGGAGAAAAAAGGGTGGAATATAATATTAACAAGAAGCAAAATAACAGAAAATTTATAAAACATGAAAAATTTGGTGTTTTTGTGGCATTTATTCATTTTCACTACACGTTTAACTCGTTACAGACTGAATGAACTGCTGACATCTACATTTTTTAATCATTACTTTTCATTATTCACTACATATCTATCACCTCAGAAACTGAACGTAGCATTGACATCTATGTTGATTTCTTTTTAATCATCACAGAGCATCAGCATTTCAGAGTGCGTAATTTCAGGGCATAGTCAGATTACATCTTAAAACTAAAAAAAAAAAAATTATTTTAATCATTTTCCAAAACTACGCAATGCCCTATTATATCCTGTAATTTCATACAATGTATATAACAATAACACAGAATTCATCTCAATATCCTAGAGTAAGGACTGTGAATAAGAGCTAATCAAAGGCAAAATCCTCAATAAATTATACAAAAAGAATGTTGAGAGTTTCAAATTACAATCTTGACTATCAAGTCACAAAGAACAGCTGAATGAGAGTTCCTACCCTTTCAAAGCGTCTGGCATAGGTGGCCCTAACGTAGACCGTAGAATTTGTCTCCTTTTGCTCAAATCTCCTCCTTCCCTGATAGGACTTGGACCCATTGACCTCATGCAAGACTTCCTCTGCTGAGTGCCTCTGGAGCAAGGGAACATCCATCAGATCCGTAAGTTTGACAAAACCTGCAGAAAGTCAAAATTCCGAAAAACATTTCTACAATTAGAATTTATCAGCGTAGGAAATAACCCATGGCGACGGGCGACTAAGCCCTTGGCAAAGCCCAAATCGCCCCCTAAAATCCCCAAAACCCAATTCTTTGGGGCGACCATTTCCTTCAGAATCGCCCTCAGATTTGCTACAAAAAATTTCATTTTTTTTTATCATGGCATTGAAACAAAAATGAATTAAATGGTTGCTTTTATGGATGATGCACCGGCTAAAACATTGGCAATCTTTCATTGCATTCTCCAAATTCTGATGTGCAACGAAAAAGTAGCAAAATAGCCCCCCAAAATTCAAAAATAGCCCCAAGGCTCTAATACAAATCACCCTTAAAAAATAAAAATTAATTCCTACCCTGGAATTTATGTAACACTCACAAGGTTGCAAATGCAATTGTAATGTACATAATCTTTGAAATTGGCTGGGCAGGAACTAACTGAAGCCATGTCTGTGGTGCCCCTCTTTTTGGCTTCGGTGCCTTTTGTTCTACACTCATACCGGCCACAATGAAATGCACTATTTTCAATGGTCTTGGTCCCCTTGAAACTCTTCCGACCTTTTGTTACCATTAGATGTATTGGTAATCTTTCTTGACTGTGAAACAATTTTACAATGTGTTTGCTGCAACCTTTTTGGATGTATCAAATTTCTTCTTTATTTTTTCCTATCATTTTTTGTCTGCTCTCCATGTAACTGGGCATGATTTTTTGTGATGGATAAATGTTCCAAGCAACCTTCGGCCAGCCTAAAATGCCAGTCCGAAGTGCAACAGCGGTGCTTGATAGTGGTAATCAAAAATAATCCATGTAATACCACTAAATGAAATATTATTTTCTTTACAATAACATAATTCAGGAATGATTACAGGGCAGTGACATGATTAGGCACTTTTCGATTTGCACGTTGACATCGGCGTCACCGTGCTATGACGTAATTTTTATGCACTGCGCATGTGTCAATGTCGACCCCTCGTTCACCACCCAACTTGAGAACGCGTTCACCCCGGTTTTTACCGTCCACCCAAATTCACTCACGCCGTGTTGTGTATCAATGTTGGCGCGCGCGATTCAAGGGTGCCTGACGTCATCATGTTGACGGGACGAGACGACCGAAATCGAAAAGCTTTTTAGCAGCGGGTCGACGTGGGGAGGTAACGCGTTGACATACGCCTGACGTCGGCGTCACCACGTTCTCGTTCACCAAATCGAAAAGTGCCTATTGGTAGAAATACAAAATGTCTCTCAAACCATACTGGTTGAAAGATATACAATGGATACAC
>JZLH01S0265879.1:9933-28526 GCA_001188425.1 Eucidaris tribuloides
GTCGATAGCAATCATACTATGAGCCAGTTTTATGTGCTACATGTATAGTGGGCGGAGGCATACCCATTGACTGCGCGCAGTCGAACTTTTCTAGTTTGACATATTTTACTCAAATAATATGTTGCGATCATCTATGACCAAATCTTTGTGACCATCCTACACGTACAATATGACAGTGGAAGAATGATGACACCACATATGATCGTGAAGCAAAAATATCTCACCATGAACACTAGCATGGTAGCACTGTTATTTCAGGGAATAACCATTTTTTATTTTTTTCAGAAAATAATTTTGAAATAATGTTTTAATAGAATAACTGAAAAGTGCCCTGTGTCCATGCTAACCGGTTTTGGAAATAATTGAAGCAATACAGCACTAATTTTAATAATTTGACTTGATTTTTTTTTTCAGAATCGTGAATTGCTGGCATGTGCTCCTACCGGTTCAGGGAAGACTGCTGCCTTTATTTTACCAATCCTGCATCAGCTGAAGGTAAGGTGTGAAAAAACAGTAACTCAAAGAATAGGTGCTGGGGAACCTATTTGTACCTAAAAGCACTGACAGCTGTATATCAAATTTAATATATTCTGTCAGTGTGATAATTGCCAGTTATAACGTTCTTAAAGTTAATTTCAGTTTATGCTACACCAAAATGAATGCATCAAGCACAATTTCATTGTAATATTTATGGAAAGGTTAACTTAGCTGTAAATTGATATTCAATATTCTCAATAACTTCCTTGAAGACCACCAAAGATTTCATATCTGTTGTCCTCATAGATATATGCCTAATCAAACTTTATTGCCCATTTGCAATCAACTTTCTCACAGTTGACTTTTGTTTTCATTTTGAAATAATGGCATTCTTGATGCTTTCCTCCTTAGGAGCATCGTAAGAAAGGTTTCCGTGCCGTCGTCGTGTCACCAACTCGTGAGTTGGCCCAGCAGACTTACCGGGAGTTGATGCGTCTCTCAGATGGCTGTGGCTTCCGGGTTCACACCATCCAACATGGGGCGAAAGCTGCACAGCAGTTTGGACCACAGACGTCTCATAAATTTGGTAAGAACGTACACTAAACAACTATTGTTTTTCTTTCATATTTTTCAAATTCTAGGTAGTTAAAAAACAAAAATAAGAAACTGTCTTCATTATAGATTACCACTTTATAAATCTGCCCTCTCCCAAAAGCAATCTGTCAAATTTAATGGTGTCAAAATCTGGAACAATTTACCTACTTATTTGAAAGAATCTAAAACTTTAGTGCAATTCAAAAATCGATACAAATCACTACTTCATGCAACAAATTAACAGTCTTGCCAATGTATGCCATATTGACCCTCCATACTTCTTATTCTATTTCGTTTTACTCTCATTTTACAGACTTAATGTGTAACACGTATGTATGTTGTCTTGTTCTGTCTTGTATTGTGTAGTCTTATTTTGTATTATACCGTCGTATTCCTTGCGTGTAGTGTTTTGTATTTATGTGTATTTTAGCTTATTTCGTTTTTAATTGGTGATATGTTCATCACAGTAATGTTTGTCATGTAAAGGATGTTTTATTTTTAATCAAGCCTTCGATTTTTATTTAAACATCGTGTTACTTTTACTGTGTATGATTGTTTTTATTGGAAATTTACTGAATAAATATTGAATTGAATTGAATAACTGACCCCCAGATTTCACAGACGTGCCCTTCATCAGTAGCCTAAGGGCATGGGTTATCTTTTCCTGGTCTGCGGGGATGTTTGCAAATGAGATCTACTGCCTTTAATCCAATTAACCATATTTTTTTTGTCATCACATGATATTTGATTTTGTGTGTTTGAAGAAAAAGATCAGCAGAAGCTTGTTTTTGTGTTCTGTTACAGATATCTTGGTGACAACACCCAACAGACTGGTCTACCTTCTACAACAAGAACCTCCTGCTATCAAGTTAAACAAGTAAGACAATATGCTTCTATGCCAGAGGTACATTTCATTTCCTTTAATCTGTTGGAGACTAAGTATGAGTGAACTCGTGTTGGGGTCTATGGAAAATGTGTGTATAGTGAAATCAAATCGTCTCCAATGGGTTAAAGATCAGAAATGAGCTTCACTTGCTACCCAGAGAAGTCTACTTAAACTGATGAAAACATTACAATATTTATTTTTGTGTAGAAACTCTGTAGCTTGTTAATAAATGAACATACCAGTCACCCATGGTGATATCTTATTTCAAAATTACAGAATAACAAACTAAGACCTTAACGTGAACGAGAACTTTTTAATTCCAATGATAGCAAATGTAATTAAAATGCAACCTTTTTGACACTTTGACAATAGCACAAACTTTTATTATTATACTCCACGTAATGCAGTATTGAATGGTTGATCATTGATGAGTCCGACAAACTTTTCGAAGACGGTAAAACTGGGTTCAGGGATCAACTTGCCACCATCTACCAGGCCTGTGACTCTAGTCACGTCAGGCGTGCTATGTTCAGCGCCACCTTTGCCTATGATGTGGAACAGTGGTGCAAGCTGAATTTGGATAATGTTGTCATGGTCAGTGTTGGTGCAAGGTGAGTTTTCTTACTGATTAGTTTTGTTTTCCTATAGATGTTGGTGATGGATGGTTTCAAATATGATGTAATAGATTTTTCATTTGTCTCTCTCTGTATCTTAGATCGCAACTGCTGATTTATAATTGTAACAAACATGTCAGAAATACGTTGATATAAAAAACAAACTCAACGGTCAAGTCACACCTACAGTTAAGTAAAGACCCCTAAATTGGTTTTTACTAAATTTAAGTGGAAATAAAGACTGTATATTATCACATATTGGGAACAATGTTCATTAATTTGTTCAATGGAAATGACACTACATCACTTATCCACATGATGACAATAAACTATGTTTTATATGTTTTTGCTGCTGCTTGGTTACATTGCATTGAAGCAAATTTTCACTAAATTACTTTTTTTCAAAAATACAATTTGAGTCGTATTTTATGATAGTTTCTTTTATAATTTCTATGGTTTTCTTTTTACTATTGAGATTAAATTATTGGTAGACTTCACAATTTAGGTATTTACATGAATATCAAAAGTACAACATAAATGTTGAGTGAAACAAAATTGTTTTTAGTTTTGTTGGAGACAATTTAGTGGGTGTGTGTAAGGTGAATATTTTAAATGAGTATATTTCTGTACTAGTTTTCCAACCTGATGATCTGTTTGTGATGCATCATTCAACAATAATAGTTATATTTTTTTATTTTTACCCTTTGCAGAAATACAGCCAATGAAACCATACAGCAAGAACTTGTGTTTGTTGGTGGGGAGTATGGAAAGTTGCTGGCAGTGAGGGATATCTTCAGTAAAGTAAGTAAGCAACAAACATATGAGGTGTGATGAAAAAGAAATACCTATGACAGCCACACCTATGATGCAATGTTAATCGATGTACTGCCCATGTCACTGTGTTGCCCAACATCTCATCAACATTCTGCTATTATATTGTTCACCTATCTCACGCTGTGCCCCTTCTTCGGGTTGCTAAGTGACATGCCCCAACTATGCCCTGTCAGTATACTAGAGGTTGGACAACATAGACCAGGGAATCAATTTGAAGTTCCTGGTTTAGTTGGGTGGGGATCCAACTGAGTGTCCCGAGCTTCAATCTCCTGGAGGCTTATGGGATGTCGCGGGCTGGATTTTTTCCTGGAGAAGCTTGAGACACCAGTTGAGTACCGGCCTGCCCAACTGACCTAGGAACTTCAGATGGATTCCCCTCTCCATGTTTGTACCGCTTCTCGTACCTCGACGGGGCAAAGCATGGGCATGCCACTCAACAGCCAGAGGAAGGGGCACAGCTTGAGACAGATGAACAATATTGTAGCAGAATGTTGATAAGGCCCTGGTCACACTAGCAGCTGCGACTACCTGCGATTGAGTTACGACGAGTTATTGCAGGTGATCGCCTGTAGTTGCAGTTAGAACGTGCGATTTATCGTACGACAACCATGGAAATCACTTGTGATCGCAGGTGATGGTACGATCGAAAATAGGTTTTCAAACCGGTTTAAAAACCTGGCTACGATCATATTGATCGCAAAGCGGTGGCAAGCAATCACCAGTGATCGTAAGTGCATCGTGCAATCACCGTACGATAATCGTGCCACTAATCGCACTTCCCAGAGCGAATTTGCTTAGATACGAATAGTGGTAAACTGATCGCGGGTAGACACACGACAAATGGTAGCTCATCTTACGATATGTGATCTTGACTTGCGAATACCTGGAGTGTGATGAACACATTTTTGTCTCGCCCAATGGAGGTGAAGGCGAGACTAAGAGATCCAAATGTCGTCCATCCGTCCGTCCGTCCCTCCGTCGTCCGTCTTCCGTCACAAATGTTAAAGTTTACGAGCAAGAGTCTCTCATGACATATAACTTGGCAACTGTTGGTCCAATAGTGACCAAACTTGGGTGGTAGATGCACTAGGGATACCATCATGTTGTTGGGTGGTCGGAGGTCGCATGTTGACGTCGAAGGTCATTTGAGGTCAACGTTAAAGTTTACGTGCAAGACTCTCTTTTGACACATAACTTGGCAACCGTTTGTCCAATGGTGACCAAACGTGGGTGGTAGATGCACTAGGGGAGCCATCATGTTGTGGTGCGGTCGGAGGTCACATGATGAGGTCAAAGGTCATTTGAGGTCAAATGTTAAAGTTTACCTGCAAGACTCTCTTGGGGGACCTTCTTGTTATCTTGCCATCAGAGCTCAAATGGTAAGGTCAAAGGTCATTTTAGGTCAAACGAGGTGTAGGGATGCACTTTGGGAAAGTAACCTTTCTGTAGTCACGGGTGGGCAAGACACATTCTTGCAATTGCCTTAATTGTATAGTATTGATAATTGTTGCTGCTGTATTATGTATTGTGATATGGTGTGGAACATTTGTAGAACCACAAATACAAATTCCTTGATATTGCAACAGAAACGTGCGATTTGTAATGTCACCCATTCTCGATATTTATCTCACAATGAACCATCATTTAAATACTCTGAAAATATAACAAACAGGCATATTCATGTATACATACACTGTCAATCATTTCCCCATCACTATTCAAAACAGGTTTATTTTGAATTCAACCATACATACATTCATATCGAACCCACCATTCGTAAAACTATCAATTAGAAAACCCTATAATCTTAGGTCAAAAATCTATTCGGCATCATGGACCAGATATCTGGAACGCCTTGCAGCAATTCTTAAAACAATATTTCCCTCTTAACTCATTCAACGCGTCTTTAACAAAACATATGCAAGCCTAATTAATCTAAAGACCTACTGCAAATATGAGGCCGCTGCCCTAGTGAAGCTTTTACAGTCTCCTGCATACTTTCCGTTTATCTCATGAACTACAAGTACCTATTATTTATATCTAATATGTTATTGCATAATTGAATTGTTTATTATATCCCTAAAATTAAGAATTATATTGCCGTGGCTTTGATATTACCGTATAATGTAATATGATACGCAATGTTATGCTTTGTATTGCCATGTTGTTTTGTTTGTAATTATTGCATTGAAAAAAATACCGAAATAAACAAATCAAAATCTTAAATCAAATAAAGCGAATGCCACAGGTTTAGGAAGCCTTTGGTTGGTGTTCATGCGTTTATCACTCCATTGAGACCTTTCTTCACAAAGGCATAATTTTGCGGATCCAAATACCAATCGTTGTTTCATATGAAACAAGTAAACCCACGACGTTCGTGCGATGGACACAAGTAATCGTACGATTAAGTACCATTTATCGCAAGTGATCGCACGAATGCCTGCCACTAGTTGCAGCTATTCGCTCCTTTGTTTGCCACTAGCCGTAAGTAATCGCACATTTGCCCACCACTTGCCGCAGGTAATCGCACGACTAGCTGCGACTAGTCTCAAGTGAAAGTGCAACTAGTTGTGCGATTAGTGGCAGGTATTTGTGCGATTACCTACGGCAAGTGGCAAACGGGTCGCACAAGTGTGACCATACAGCACAAATCGTGCGAGTTACTTGCGACCTGGCTGCAGAGGCCCTTGTTGTACGATTCATTTGATCGCAGGTAGTCGCAACTGCTAGTGTGACCAGGGCCTAAGATGTTGGGCAACACAGTGATATTGGTTAATTTCATCATGTGTGTGGCTGTCAGTCACAGTCTCGTTACATTTTTGTCACACCTCATAGTTTGTAATTTCTATCAGATGTGGTCTAGTATGTGCAGATTAAATCCAAAATTATTACAGGAAGAAATCTTTGCACGTATCCACATTTGTAGGTGCACCCAGGATTTTCAAATCAAGGCCGTTCACGGCCAAACAGTGAAGTGACAAGCAAAAAAAAAAAGCTTCTCATGTCCATTAGAAAACTGGTTTCATGGCCAAATCATATTAGTTCACAGCCAAACACGGAAGCGACAAGCAAAAGACAAAATAAACAAGGGTCAGGTACGACAGGAATCTGTTCATGCCCAAATCACAACCGACGGAAACAGTTCCAGGGCCAACAGGGAGATTTTGTGTGTGTGTAAAAAGGGGGGTGTTTGCTCATGTTGTATTTTGTAACTGTAGTCTAGGTTTCAGACACTGGATGCTACTTTTGTCCGCGAATTTTGAATATGTTAAGAGTCCAACTGCAGCACATATTGCGTGACAATCATCCAACTTCACTGGTGTAAGTTGTTGACCTTGTAAGCTTTGATTAGCAGATATTTAGTTTTCATGAGATGATACATGAATCAGGTCGGGCAGTCAGACTAGTTTTAACAGTTGTATAAATTTCAAATTCAGTGAGCGATGAGTGACAACGTTACATGATGCATTGTGTTTGCATTTTATCAGCATTAACTCTTAACTTGCCAAAGGATTTAAACCTGTATAGACTGTATGTGTATTATTTGGTGCAGATCTGTAACTTTGACCCATTAAGAGTTAATCTTCATGAAACCTTACACTTAGCTCCAAAGTTTTTGTGAGAGGTGATGCTTTATGTGAATCCTAACATTACAAATGATTTTACCTTATTTGGTTGATAAGTTCATTTCAGGTTGTGTGACTCATGGATACAGCCTTTGTAACTCACTGTTCCTGTTTGTTCTCCAGGGATTCACTCCACCAGTTCTAGTCTTTGTCCAGTCCAAGGACAGGGCCAAGGAACTGTTCCAGGAACTCATATATGATGGATACAACGTTGATGTCATTCATGCGGACAAAACACAAACCCAGGTAAGCCCCAACATCAAAAAGAGGTCTTGCTGTATAATTCAAAATACTAATGATGTCTCGCAGTAACTACATAATTTTACTGTTTTTCAATACATAAGAACATGATTTGAAGTTTTTTCTGCTCCATGCTTGTGCTTTTCAATTGTTTAATTTTAGGCATTCAGATCAATGTATTTCATTCAGTAATAAATGACACTATACATGTAAAAAACAAATGATTCAAGACTCATCCATGAAAGAAAATTGTTCCTTCTACGAGGCTAATTTTATCATGGGTGCTACATATACTAGCTCTTAATGTGCCAGAGAAATTATAGCTCTATGGATGTGGTGTGTATTGTGTGGTGCATATTTGCAACTTTGGCGTCAATATTAGTGTGCATATTGAGTTAAAAAAAATTGTATCTACTTCTTAACTTAACCCTTTGGCTTCTGAGTTTCTGTGACGATTATTCAGGGACATTATCCTATCATGCATATACATCAATCCTGATTTCATGATTTATATTGCCCATGATATTAAAGAGGTTATAATCTGAACTTCTTTTTTTTAAGTCATCAAATATGAGTTAATGTAGCATATTCTGTAGATTGTATACTTTTTAACCCTCCAAGCATCCCATTTTTCTTGAGAGATTGTACTTTCTGGGCAGACAATATTGCATAGTACCTACCATCCCAGAAAGTTAAAATGATCTTTTCTGTGATATTTTTTACTGACTCGTTCCAATCCAAGAGAGACAACATCGTCAGCTGTTTCCGAGCAGGCAAGATCTGGGTGCTGATAGCCACCGAACTGATGGGGCGGGGCATCGACTTCAAAGGTGTCAATCTGGTCATCAACTACGACTTTCCTACATCCGCTGTCAGCTACATCCACCGGATTGGTAGGACGGGACGTGCAGGGAGGATGGGGCGGGCTGTCACGTTTTTCACTGAGGATGACACAGTACACTTACGCAGGTAATTTTGCTGGGCTTGGTTGTAATTCCCTTTCCTGGGATTTCCTGAGAATTCATAAAAATAATTCATGAATGTTTGTATCTAAGTCTTAATTTATGTTTGTTGTAACAAACATTGTTTGATGTAACAAACATTGTTTGATGTAACAAACATTGTTTGATGTAACAAACATTTGTTATCATTGTGCAATTGTTACTTTGAGTCATGTTGAAATAACCTTTAATCTCTGAACTTTGAACAAGTATTAAATTAAGTCATGTTGAATGGCATACTCTCGTGCACCAAGTGTGTTATCCTTGATAGATATGTTGTATGATACTTGAAAAAAAAATGCACATCATCATTACTACTACCTTTATCATTGTCATCATTTTCATCATTATCGTCTACATCATATCATCATCATCATTACTTTTTTTTACGTACTTTCCCTTGAAGTGTTAAATTTTGTCTACATAGCAAGTAACTATGGAAGAAGCGTACAGATTGTTCATGACTGTTAAAGTTTGAACAAAAGAAAACGAAAACTAAGTATAATTGTCTCCTCCACCAAAGGTGGATGTGAGATGTAAGCATCCATTCGTTATCTGCCCTTCAGTGGTATATTGTGTTATATGGTTGTGAGGCAATGGAATGTGTGGACTGTGTGTGAAATTATTTATTTATTTAGTTTTTTTTTGGGGGGGGGTGGGGTGTAGTGAGGGGGGTACAGAACACTAAAGACCAAATTTTTCCATTTTATAAATGTTAAATTCCATTTTTCTCCGTTTTACAAATGTCACATTCTGGTTTTCTCCGTGTTGTAATTTTGCAAATTTCCGACTTGAATTTTTGTTGGAAAAAAATGACAAATAACATCAAGCTTGCTAGGCCCATGGGTTTTTTTATTCGGGTCTGGGGACATATTAACAGGTAACAAATGATTTCTTTGGCTTTATTAGGCATCTTGTCGGTAAATTAGATTAGTTTTACTCAATAAATATTTATTAATTAATCTTGGGGGAATTTTTAGGCACAATTTTGTTTCATTTTGGATCAAAATACTGTTTTCAGTATTATACCTCAAATTCTGTGATTACATCAGTTGGTCATAAGTAGTCATGTGAAAGTAGATTTTGCTCCTCAACAATGAACTTGTATTCCATTTTGATGTGACCCTGCT
Organism: Eucidaris tribuloides; assembly: GCA_001188425.1. Lineage (NCBI taxonomy): Eukaryota > Metazoa > Echinodermata > Echinoidea > Cidaroida > Cidaridae > Eucidaris > Eucidaris tribuloides. The sequence continues at coordinate 19,336 of JZLH01S0265879.1, forward strand.
CTTGTTTGAAAGAGAAATTCAATTGTGCATCTTTTCAATAATATTCCTCCTGTTTTTTTTTTCCATCCTTGTTTCAGCATCGCTAATGTCATGAGGAATGCTGGATGTCCAGTACCAGATTATATGCTGCAAATCAGAAGACTGACAAAGTAAGTTATTGTGTCAGTCAATTTACTGATTGGCAAGATTTTATTGTTATAAACTGAAAATACAATATGTTAAGTCCTAGCATCATCAGGTTTCCATTTGTAAAAAGATGTTAGGAATATTGTGAACAGTATGTGGTCTTGCAGTTATATTAAAATTTGAATATTGTTTGATAAATAAACCTCAAATTTAAACCAATTTCTCCACTTCTTGCTAATATGACAAAACACACTGAGAAGAAACATGATTGTTTTTTGCCAATCTTTAACCATAAAGGTTTAGATGTAGGATGAGTTTCAGGGTTCACGAATTGTAATTAAAGAAACACTGAAAAACAGGTTTTTGACAATTTTTTTGTAACAGTACCTGTAATTCATTGATCGGAACTATAATTATTTTGCACAACAATCTTATGTGACGACAGAATGCCTTTGGCCTCTTATGATGAAATTACTTTTTGTTGTTTATATTGCTTATTGATACGCATATCTCTTTCAAGAACTTTGAACCCATCTTGTTTATTGCAGAAAGAAGAAAAGGTCATTGGAGAAGCATGCTGTTAAACGAGAAACCATCAGAACACTGCCAAAGGAAGAATTAAAGAAGGCAAAGCAGAAAAAGTAAGCTGTGATATCTTACTCATATTCAATACTTTGGTTGCTGTGGTAAAATCCATGCATGTTAACTAGGAACTTGATTGTTTTGTGGTTTTTATGTGTATTACCTTTGAAAAGGTATGATTTTCTGTAAAAATTGAAGTGTTGCCCAGACAAACCCTTTTAATTCATTTAGTTGGTTCAATGTGTCTTCATTTTACCAAAAATAGCATTCGTAGTCATTTTAGTGATGTTTATGCTTGGAATTAAGAGGTATAATAAACTAAATTGTCATTTTGATGAACCATTGCGCTGTCAGTATCCCATTGTAATCACACCTGGATAACAAAGAGTCAACATTCCCCCCAAATTTTCCCTTTTTTGAAAAATACTACAAAAGTGCTACAAAAAAATTTGGACTCTTTTCATGAGAGCTAAGAAGCAGAAATAACTGTGAACCCTCTGAACCTCTGTGTAAAATTTCAATGCAAAGGAGAGTGTATTATAGTAGTGCTTACAGAATTTACACATTAGACCATTAACCCTATATTAACTCGGGGGGGGGGGGGGTGTCAATTTGACCCCCCGTCCTGACGAATTCCGCGACCATGCTGCCTCGCAAATTTTTTTTGACAGCGTTGCTCACTGACTTTTTACTTTCAAGTCTCGGACATACCGTTACGACACTGCGCGACTCTTTATACATACATGTCAGCCCCCAAATTGCCCCAAAACGTGATTTCGTGTACAAAATCAATGGAAATTGTGTTTTCAGCCGAACATCATAAATGTATGATTATTTTTGCTTTTACTGGTTGAAATTAATTAATTTTATGCTGTTTATGATTGCAAAAGTGTCCCAACAAATTTCATCGAAAAGAAAATAGAAAACAAAAGGTCGAAAAAAAAAAGAAATACATAAGAAATTCACAAAACAATAAAATACATCAGAAATTAATTCCAATTCGGCAAATTTTTTGTAGATAATTGTGAGAAATGTCAGAATGAATACTGTATACGCCATATATTTTGTGTCCATATATTTTTGCGACTTTGGTTCAAGACGGGGAATTCGCGCGGGTATATTTTCGCGATTTTATTGTATTTGCATTCACTTTGTACAGAAATATCTGGAAGTGAAAATTTTCATGTTCAGTAAGTCGCGAAATTCACGAAAATAAAACACCGCAAAATATTCAGCGTATAGAGTATTTTCACCAAAAATTAGCATTCTACTAGCTATTTTAATTACTTGAAACATAGAAAAATATTTTTTTTTGAAAATTTTACTATACAGTTGTGTAGTTTACATCCGGCTCTATGCACATGCAATTTTTCGCGGGATTCACGCGATCGGCGGCCGAGATCTGAAGGGGGGAGGGTGGTCAAATTGACCCCCCCCCCCCAGTAGAAACCTGGTCTGAAATAGCCCAGTTAACCCCTTGGGCTCGATGCTATACGGCACTGTTGTTCAATGAGAGACGACACCATTTATATGTGGTAAACTTTCAAGGGAACATAAACCCATGTATTTAAAAAAAATTCCTCTCACAATATTTATTTTCTTATTTTATACTAGTCAAAAATGGGTAATTTTGGGGACAGGCGCACTAAGTAATGAAACTCTACCGTTTATCCAGTGTTTGAACCGAAATTGTTGTCATGTATCCTGGGCTTCTGTAGAAGCACGTCGTCTCTGAGTGTGCAATGTACTGGGCTTCTGTACAAGCGGGGTACAAGCCTGTTGTCCCCAAGGGGTTAAGATAGGGTTAAAGACAGAAAATCTTTTCTGGATGTTTTTGTGTGTGATTGTTTTGATTAAATTAAGTACTCAACAGACATGCACACAATCATAGATAAATACAGGACTGCGGAGACAGGTTAGCTTCAGCAAAAGTCTAAAGGTAGCAAGGAATTCAAAATATATACAGGGTGGCCCAGAAAGAATGCTACAACTGCGATTGCTGATTTCTTCGACATCATCTGCAATATGTCATTGTTTTTTTGTTTCAGTGGATAGAACATTCTTTTTCTAACAATATGATACCGGGATCATTGATTTTGAGTAATTCGTTCGGGTCCTGTGGCCATTTTTCCCAGGCAATGTCATTTTCGAAATTTGCAAACTTTTCATCAGCGGCGGTCATTTGAACACCAAGATATTCTCGCGTCTCAGCGTGCCATACCAGACAAACCGCGATGACAATGGAGATGCAGCTCACTTCGTCTTCCTTATCAAAGCGAGGGCATTCCTGCCGTTTGTTTCGGCATACCTTATTCTATGGCACACCGTAACATGAGAATATTTCTGTGTTCTGATGATCGCTGGAGGTTAAAAAATAGCAAATTTAGGAAATTACATTACCTCCGAAAAATAGCCCCAAGATCCAAACACCTCAATCAAAATTAATGATCATGGTATCATTTTGTTGGAAAAAGAATGCTCTAGCCCATGGAATAATCACCAATGACATATTTTGAATGACTTTGAAGAAATTAACGATCGCGTGTGTAGCATTCTTTCTGGGCTACGCTGTATATTTTGTCATTATATTTTGTAAGCCAGCGATGTAATTTTGTAATTATTTCTTCTTTGATTTCTTCTGATTGATAATTAACACACAGGGATATAATGAAGGGCAAACCGAAGAAGAAGAAGAAAACTCCCCCAGCCCCTGCAAGTGAAGGAACAGGAGGACGGGTGGTATCGAATGCAAGTGAGGACTCGCTAAAGATAGCAAAAGGACAGAAACCAAAAGCAAAGTTACCAGCCAGCAAAGTAAAGAGGAAAGGAAGTGGGAAAGGAGAGAACAAAGGAGGAGGAAAGAGAACGGTTTTGTCATCAAAAAGTGAGAAAAAGAAGACAAAGAAGGCAATGAAAAGATAACAGCATGCATATACCTCATAATGTCTTCAACATGTTTTGAGAATATGTATCATGAACGGATTTATTTAATTACTGATGCATTCCTAATGCCTTGCAGGTTTCATTGCAACCTACTGTATAGATGAAAAAATTACAGTAGACAATTATTCTACTTGACTTTGACACATTGGGAATTTAACCCTTGGAGATGACAGGCTTGTTCAGAAGCCCAGTACATTGCACACTCAGAGACGACGAACTTCTACAGAATGTCCCAAAATATGACAGAGCTTTCAGCCAAACATTGGTTAAAGGTTAGTGACATGATTGGAAACACTTGAAAATGCCTCAAGAACCAAATGAGTTGAAATATATACTAACTATACACCAGCTGGAGTGGATCTCCCAGCTGGAAGGATTTGTCTTAAATTTGTTGACTTAAGGAGAATCAAGCATGAACATACTAGTAGGAGAATCCTGCATAGTTTATTTCATTTTAGAGTAGTTTCGGCCCAAGTTGAGGACTATCCCCCAATCATGTCATTTACCTTTATGGTACAGAGTTATAATGCGTAAAGTCTTTGTTCTTTAACCCGTTGGAGACAATTTGATTTCACTATTACACACATTTTCCATAGACCCCTACATGAGTTAACTCATACTTAGTCTTCAGCGGGTTGAAATACACATTTTGATCAGTATGAATAAAGATAATAAATATTCTGTGCAGAATTTCTTACGAGAAAACATAAATTGATGGGTTTATAATTCCTTTACCGTCAACCAAGTGAAAATCACATTATCTCTCATTGGACAATAATCATGCAGTTAATCAATGAACCCAAGGTATGATAAAAGTTCTGTGGAAACTTTAAACTTGTACAATAATTTTCCACATTTTCACATTGAGAACTAAATCCCATCTAGTACATATCTAAAATAAATTTTTAGTGAAAAGACAATAAATGTATCTGGGGGTTCGTAAAGGTTCTTTCTGCAATGGACCTTGTTGTGTCTTGATCCTACATGTATGCTCCTCCTCTCCTGTATATGAAATCATCAGTATGTTTGTCACATTTTAATAATTTGCATGAATGTACCACATAAAAGCTTGTATCAGGGGTGGTGTCAGGGTAAAATCTTAGGAAGAGTGAAAACCCTGGTTGGAGGGGGGAGGGGGGGGGGGGGCAAAAATGTTAGAAAGACTAAAATTTCAGGAATTACAATGTCAAAATGCCATGATTTTCTGAATTTTGACAATTTTAAGGCGAGGGAGGATGGAAGCAAACTGGCACCAGTTCTGGCTTATATGACGAGGTGAAACATTCACATTCACATTCAAAGTTAAGGAATTTCATAAAATCATGTTAATTAAATTGATATCATAAAATTTGTCAGGATCAAGCACCTTGTACAACCTTGAAGACTTGACTTAAAGCTATTCATCAGTCACAATATATATACATGTACATAGCCCACATTCAAAATGCAGTGTTAATTTGATGGGCATAATATTTATGTGCTTATGTTGCAATCACCATACTCCCTATCCATACGCATACAGTTAACAAAACTCACAAGTGTAGTAACTGTTATATTAATGAAAAGAGAAGACTGTTAGCAGCATACTTGAGGAAATAAATATCTATGCTTAAACTGGTTATTGTTGTCTCAGTTTCTATGTGTGTTCAGCCAATTATGGATCAGTCTACCTGAACATTTTCAGGGAATTCCCCCAATTTTTCTACAGGGTGTTAACTTTAAAGACACTATATAACATTGTGGAAGCCCCATTTTAAAAAAATTGTGAAGGTTTTCTATTTTCTATCTGACGTATATCTGATAGTGTTCGAATGGACAAATAAACACCTTAGAACACAAAACTTCAGACAGTTATGCTTTCACTTGCAAACTATGGACATACAGAAGTTGGCACATGAATTATTATTAGCTGGTGACAATTCTGCAACATAGCAGTCTTTGGGGGAAAACTGGAATGGTCACTCAATGATTTTCACTTTTTAAAAGCAAGCACATAATGATCATTTTGAGTTGCAATTTTTTAGGGATTCATTTTGTGACCTTATCCGAGATTCTGGTAGCATGGGGAATCATGTAGCTCAGATTTTTTAAATGGGAAAAATTATTCTACAATGCCTTTAATTTGTTGTCTTATTGAAATGTCGAAATCTCAGTTCTCATTTCACTAAAAACAATAAAAAAAAAACCGAACCAAAAAAGCTAATTGAAAATATAAGAAAACAATAATCTTCATCATTATGAAATGTAACAAGATAGTGTGGTCAGAATACATTATCTTGTGAAATATTAACTTTTTACCTATATTCAACAATGGCTGTTTTGAATGAGTGTAATAAATGATCAATATTTTCATGCAATAATATTTTCTGGTATCATGCTTTGTAAAATGTCAATGATGACATGAGTGTTTGTGTTACAGGTGATTGCATCCTATTCCCTGTATCAATTTTTCGCAGTGTTCAAATTAAATTAAGAATATAATCTATTAATCCCTCCCTTCTGTTGAGTTCAATGTGTATTGTTGAAACTAAGGTGAAACCTGTTTTTACAGCGTGTCCCAGAAAAAAAATGTACTCTGATAGACCACAGAATAAGTACCAAAGTCAAGTTATATACTCCATTAAGTTTACATATTTAAAAAGCCCAATTAATTGTGTAATTCCTGTAAAAATTTCAAAGGTCCCGCTTCATTGGTTTGAAAACACGGGCTCTTATGTAACGGCAGTGCTTTCCAGCCCAAGTTCAATAAAAAGAGAGGCATATCACAGACATATTATACCTTATTCCATGCTGCACTTAAATTATCTCAATGACTGTTCATTCACTTTTTAAACTGAAAACTAATCAAAATTCTGTTCCACTGGTTATGTTTGCTTTCACAGAGTGTGTTCCACTCAGGGTTTGTCCTTCCATGTCCAGCTTGTGAACTGTCTTTCCACCTTATTTACACTCGGGTTGACACATTGACGTAGCACTGCAAACTTGGAATGGGCTGAAAAGCACTGCTGTTAGATAATAGACTGTGTACTCAAAACCAATGAAGCAAGACCAATGAAATTTTCACAAAATTTAGAAAATAAAATGGGCTTCCAAAATCTGAACACTAAATTTAGAATGATACTTGATTTGGGATTTAATGTAGCAGTCTATCAGAGGGACTTTTTGGGGGGACATGTTGTAGTGGCCACCCATGGGAAACTAGAAAATGTGGTCAATGTAGGCAGGATGGCTGATATAGGGAGGTGGCTACTGAGGCAGGTTGACTGTATATTTCCAGGTATCATTCTGGATGCAGGCATCTGGGGGAAAATTACAAAGGGAAAATCGAGGGGGGACAGCTCCCTCCCCCGCTATCTGCCGCCTCATGGTGACTCTGCGAAGTGAAGTGCATGAGAAGAGCAGAGTGACTGTATAAAAAATAAAAACTGTGCATGGCAAAAAAATAATGCCCTCTTAGTATGGACAGTAGTTTCCAACTCCTATGGCCCTGGGAAAAAGAAAATGTGACTGAGTCGATGAGCTCTGAAAGACCGCTCGGTATTGATATAAATTGTACTGCAACTACCTTTCGACAGTTGTCTTGACAAGTGCTGATAGACAATCATGATTTACTAATGATGCATATGGTGCATAGAATTAAAAGATGTATCATGTAAGGCAGTATAAAGTAGAAATACCTGCGGCTTCAGAAAAATAACAAAAAATACATAAATTGCACAATCACGGATACCGCAAGCGGTCTGAGCGATTGGAGTGTGATTTATACCGGTACACGATGGGGAACGGCTGGGAATAATGGGGGCATCAAATTAAAATAAAAACATTATGGACGTGACTTCTTCCACACTCCCCCCTTCCTATAACCACTTCATTCGTATGCCAGCCGGCAGCCCACACGTGCTCCATTCCTTAACCCTTTGACGCTAAATTTTGGCAATTTGCACATTCGTACAATTAAATCTAACCCACAATCGTAATAACATTTTTCTATGACATTCTAACTAGACAAAGCAACAAATGGCCATAATGCCTTAAGCAACCATTCTGAGAATGAACAAACATACAAAGATGCAAATATGAAAACAGGATTTAAAGGAAATTATCAAACAACAATCGTCATTATTATCCCTCAAATTAATCAGCGCGTAAAGAATCATCCCTGTCAGTCGAGGCTCGTACGTTCAAGACATAACATCCATGGAGGGGTCAAGGAGGGTGCATTGCGTAACAATACTCTCCCCTCCCAATGCTTGGTATTCCTGAAATGTGCCGACGCCTCTGTCCTCTGTGAAAACAATATACTCAGAAGGAAAGTTTAAAAGTCAAATTACTTGTCAAACTATCGAAATGACCAAAAAAGATCATTTACATATACAACAAGGAATTTGGTGGAAAGTTAACATTCGGCCAAAACATTCTGCCACTCCTTTCCATCCCTGCCGAAACACATACAATGTGATCACAGTAAGGATATTGCAGGTTGGGTCTCCAACCTAGCAAAAGGTGCTTTGCTGTCTTTGATATTTGATGTTCTATGTGCCGCCAACTCCATAGGAAGAGTTTTAGTCAGAAATATTTCACTTGTTTCTCAGTTAACTAAGGTGATTTTTTTAATGAGTAAGAATGTAATGTGAAGAGAACTACTTTAAGTGTAAGAAAATATTTGTCCAAGCTTGAATCAAAGTTTTATTTTGTGAAAGAGGTTGGAGACTTCGCCGGACTTTCATGCCAATTTTGTTTTTCTAATCAGTTCCAGCAAATAAATTTGTGATATTCATGATCTTCAAATATAGCTCTGTCTTTGATAAAGTAGGTCAAAATAGTGCCCAGGCGTACGCAGTTGCTTAATTTCCATGTCTTTTTCATTAAGGTTTACTTAGGGTATAGTCACACCTTGACGATTTAGCCAACGTATGCCGACGTATGAAAAATTTGGCGAATACGTCGTCATACGTTGACTTAGTTATGGGTAAAGGCCCTGTCACACTATAGCGTTTAAAGCCAACGTGTGCCCAACGTACATGTTTTTCGTCGCAAAATTTGGCAAAGTCCAAACACGCTCAAGTACGTTCAAATTCCAGGCTTAAAACGGCGTATAAAGACGAATGTGCAACGAATGAGGAACTTATGGTGATCGTATATCTAGCGTCCCACGTGACGAATTACAGCGCGTGTGCAGCGTCTATCAAACGGATGCCGAGCGAAAACAACGATTGACCAGCGAATGTCCGTCGTATGAGTAGCCACTGTCTAACGCTTGCATGGCGACATGTCTTGACTAGTCAAAAAACGTCCATTATCTGTATATTCAGGCATCAAAAGTAAGTTCAATTCGGTTCAATTTATTTGTTTCTTCGATCATATAAAACAATATGTGAAAACAAAATATGATATAATAATGAAAGCAAAAATATCAATGAAAAAATATAGGGAGACCACAGAAAAGATGTTAATTGGAACAATATTATAAATTGTACCAAAAAGTATATATATTTTTTATAATTTAAGTATGGGATTGATGTTCAATGTGTTAAACCGAA
>JZLH01S0265892.1:7630-18663 GCA_001188425.1 Eucidaris tribuloides
ATCTAGAAATGATGTTTCCAGTGCAATATTGAATAAATGGAACGGTTTGACATTGCTTTGTTTATTGTGAAGTGAAGGGTGAAGTAGAACAGCTGTATTGTTTTAACACATGAAATAGTTGCACCAGCTCCGTGACCTTAAAGTCACTGGGTAGACTTTACGAAACAAATATTTTTCATGCTGGGATAATCGAATTTCTTTGACATAATTACCTTTTATAGAGGTACCAGATGTATTGATAGTTTGTGACCAAAACAAAAATGATTGCACATATAAAGGATTTTTCCCAGTTACTTATGGTTCATGTATGTTCAGGTTATTAATGGCCATTTCATGAAGAAATAACTTAATCCTGAAATGTGAGTAAAGGACTGTAGAAGCTACGTGTACATAATCTATCCTATTTTGCACTGGTGACTTTTTAAAATTTTGTTTAAGGTGGGCAGCGCTCCAAACTGAGCTGCCTAAGGTGTATGCCAAGTGTAGGAAATGGCAGGTCCCCTCTTACATTTGTGCATTTTGAAGTTTTGAAGCTGAAGGGGTGGCAATCTACTTTCATACTAGTATCAATTTGCTGGCCATTTATAATACTTGCAACTAGAAGCAAATTTGAGCTTTGAAAGTTCCATCCAGTCGACCCTCCCTCACCTTTGCATCTAGCCAGCTGGTTCCTGTGTGTTGCAGGATTTCCGGACCAGGCGCTTCAAGTCTTCAGTTTTATATCATCCTCTAATTTGGGCTGCTTGCTTTTGGCTTACGAAGAGTTCTGGGCACAGGTTGCTGTCGATTAGCCACTTCCTTCTGTAGTATGTGTGTAGCTTTGTGATAATGATCACTGACAATCGGATTTAGCCTGTTATAATGCGAATTGCAAAATAATACTAGTGTTGAAAGAAAGATGGACTGAAATACTGATGTACAGCAGTTTTAAAGCAACAAAGTATGAAATACTACTGAATAAAATACGAAACGGAGGAAATGTTACTTTGCATGCAACCTGGTCTAAAATACTTGGTACAATAGGCCAAGATACGTTTTACCAGAGGGTAGAAAATTACCAGGTCTTGTCATTCTACACTGTATGTAGGCTGTAATGGATTCATCATGACATGAACCTTGATTTTCTCTTGGGTCGGAGGGTGGGGGGGGGGCGGGGGCTCTGTTATAGCCAATGTATATTATATTTGACACAGTAATCTTGATAACTAAATTATTTGTGCCCTTTAATATTAAAGGCATTGTATAACAATGTTTCCAGTTTAAAAAATCTGAGCTACATGATTCCCCATGCTACTAGTGTCTTTGATAAGGTCTAAAACTGAAGCCTTGAAAAAATTGCAGAGTAAAACAATCATTAAGTGCTTTAAAAAAGTGAAAATCATTGAGAGACCATTCCAGCTTTTCTCCATAGACTGCTGTGTTGCAGAATTTCCTATCGCCCGATATAAAATTAATGTGCCAATTTGTATCTGCACATATTGTACTAGTGACAGCATAACTGTCCAAACTTTTGTGTTCTAGGGTGTTTATTTGTCCATTCAAACACTGTCAGATATGTCAGATAGCAAAGTTTGACAATTTTTTAAACGGGTCTTCCACAGTGTTATATAGTGTCTATAAGTTTTGTAATTATTTTTCAGTTACGTCAACTTTTCCTTGTTTTTTATTTTTTATTGAGCATCTGACTTACTAGAACTATTCAACAAAGGCCCACCTTTTTATTCTTGAATGACAAAACACAATAATACAAGCAGTGTAATTCCTGTTAACTTTGAATGTTCATGTATTTTTTGTTTGAAGATTGATCTATTCAGTGTACAAGTGAATTTGGGAAAGGATGTGTAGGAAAATGGTAGAACGTAGTGGTACAATTTTGTTTCTGTGAGCAGCTTTCAGAGGTGCAACTCTTTCTTTGTTAGTGCTTTCATGCGTGATATCCTACACCATCCTGCTTAATGTATCTGGTAGACACCCAAAGCCAATCTAATCAAGCACCGTCGATTAATGAATTTGGCTGTAGTGCCATCTACTTCATATCATTTGCAATTTGTCTAGCATTACATTGTACTGCATCTTTATTGTGTCTGGGACGGGAGAAACGAACTTGATACTTCATATTCAATTTGCTTGTTATGCTTGTCAGTGGGGAGAGCGGGCTGCATACCCAGACATTGGAACAAACATAATTTTGTAAATGCGTAGTCATGCATTGACATTTTGTTTATTGAAATAAAGGTCTCCCCTCTGTACTGGATGACTGTTTTAGCATATATGCGTAGTTTACTTCTACTCCAGATCTCTTTTGATGCAGCGAGTTATCAATTTCAGAATTTGGAAGGTTTATTACATCATCAAATGGTTTGTCATCAATCATCTAAATGCCAGAAATGTACAATTTGTGTGTCTCAGTGCTAAATTTCTTCATATGACTTGATTTTGAAGTTGTGACTAACACTGTTAACCGTTTTTAATTTTGTATACTAATTTCCTTTCAATATTATTTCTGAGATAAGTTTGTGTCAATGATCCATTGATACTCCTTTTGTACTTAGACATATTAATTTGTAGTTGATTAGTCCTTATTTTTCTTTTCTTTTCTTTTCTGATATTATTTTTTGGTACTGTGCAGGTCAATCACTCGGCTATGGCTTTGTTAATTACATGAAGCCCGCCGATGCTGTCAAGGCAGTTAAGACTTTGAATGGATTACGTCTACAATGCAAGACCATAAAGGTACCTTATCAAACAGTTTTCTTTTAGTTGTATATTTGTGTGTGGCATGTGTACATGTAACAGTGGATTTTGTCTTTATCTGTTCATTTCACATTTTATATTCATCGGTTTTATTACACATTAATCACTTATCTTTTCTGTTTTATTTTTTGCTGAACATAAAGTTTGGAAATAACAATCTTTAGCAACACATTTTTAATGGAATCTAGCAATTCTTTCAGACTGCCATGATGTGTTCAAACCTGTATTTCTACTACCACCTTGCATGGGTACAGTGTTGTAATCAGTAAAAATGTACTATATGAAGGTTACTTTCCATTTATTTAATGAACAGGTACATTTTGTCATTCATTTCCAATGACCCAAAGTTTGTTTCTGTCTCTCTCCTCACCACATTGTGAGTGCCCCAGGCAGCTAACCCATTATTCAATTTAGGATGGTAGGTAGGTGCCGTTGCGCTGTTGCGCTGTCCCGTATCCAGAATTGGCTTTACGTGTTTTGCCGGTCTCAAATATCAGAATTGCACTAGTCAGACAGGTACAATAGTACAATGAAAAATTTAGCATTGGCATTTTAAGCATCATATGGCTGTGCATTACTGAATTCTTGTGGACTAAGTGACAAGGTAAACATTCTTTATCTATGAACTTGAGCATAGCACATGTAGAGAAATATGTAGTGTGTGGGCTTTTTTCTTATCCCCCCTTCTCCACCCCAATATTCCGAGTTCCATTAATACCGCTAGCTGTGCAGCAGGCCCTATATGTTCATTAACTCCTGAATTTTGTCTTGTCGTGTGGCTTGATGTCTGACATGAACAAGCTCAGAGAACCATGCAGCTGAGTATACAATGTTACAGGCTTGCTAAACAACTCTGTCTTCCTTAAAGGGAGATACCAGCATTGTTAAAGGTGGTGGTATGTGATTTTTGTTTCTATGTACATGGCAAACTGGCTCATAAATTGAAATCTTGAATGGAACAGGTGTGATCAGGGGAAAAAAACATGAACTTTAATGCATTTCAGTACTCTTATTATTGAACTTTATGGTAATTTGTTTGGGGTATTTTGCAAATCAAAGTGGATCTTTTTCCTTTCTCTGGGAGCGAAATTGGCCCGAGGGCCCCCCCCCCTAGTATAATTTTTTTCCTTTTACTGTTAAGATTAACAGTACTAAAAATAATTTGGTAACCAACAAGTGGTTTATGATGTCCCTGTCAAGTGACCCAAGACAATAGAGTACTGAAGTGTGACGTCACTTGGTTCAGAAATATGTGTGGAATATGGCAGAACTATAGGTGCAGCCACAGCTGGTTGTTTCTACCAATAGGAGCTGCAGTTGCACGGAGTTATTTTTTGGCTATTGTCCCCACACATTTCAAAACCAGTTTTAATGTGTCTACACGTACATGGCCAGTTATGCGAGTGAAATTAGAATTCCATTTCAGGGCACGCAACAATACAGTGTACAAAAATATATACCTTTACTGAGAGCAACAATTCAGTTAAATGTGTACAAAAATGTTTCATAGACCTTTGTATCCACTTTGGATGTGCTAGCCTGATGCTAAATGGCATGGTGTGTTCCCAAAGTAGACCATGTACATGTACATGTACATATATTTGCCAGTCATGGCAATGATCCTACAAACTGTACAACTGACATATGGAAACTAAAAATATCCCCACAAATTTGCGGCAATCACGGCACGTGTTGATTTGCACTTCATCCCATTGGGGCAGGCTTATTGCTTGCAGACAGCTACCATTCATGCATAGATGAATTTATTTTTGGCAGTATTGAGTATGTTGGGATCAGCATGTATGATCTCCTGCAACCATATACATAATTTAACTTGCTTACTAGTAGGAAAAATCAAATGCATAAAAATACTTTGCACAGGATGTACTGTACATCCTACTTGTCGCCATTCTTGGCCAATTCAAGATCAAACTTTATAGCTGGTCTCCCCCATCCCCTAGAGGCTATTTGTTTATTATTGGATAATGTGGAACATGAAATTCTGATGTTAGAATTCAAATTGATATTTTGAGTAGTGTAGGAAAGCTGTAAAATACTTTTGAAATTTCTTCATACATGTATCATATGAACCAATTACACATCTGTTTTCATTTTCCTTTTGTTTTTATTTTTCAATATTTGAGATTGTTAGAAACTACCATTTTGCATCTATAGACTAGTGTCTTTGAACCTGACAAGACTAGACTTCTGCTAATAGCTCTCTAATGTGTTAAGAATATGAATTCTGCACATTTTAGTTAAATTGTTAAACTATATATGCAAATTTACATGTATCTTCAAGTTTAAATGTTTTACTTTAATAACAAATCTATAGGCCTACTTGTGTTTGACATTTTTGGGTTGATATTGTAAAATCAAAGCAATTACCCACTTGTGTAGAAATCACATTATGCTTTGCCCCTCTATGATATAAGTCTGAATAAAGATGCACAAATAAAATATTCCATGTTCATCAGGCATTGTATGTATAGGCTGGCCACTTCTAAAGACTTCCTGGTAGGAAAAGCCATGGTTACCATATTTGGGTAGACGGCTGTTCTGGTTTGTGGATTGATTCCCTAAATGATGACAGAACTTTCATGCTATTGTAATGGGATATCAGAGTGTGCTTGTAGCATGCAAGTAATGACAGCATCTTGCAACAGTGAAAACCAAATGGTTTATATTTTTTTTTACCAGAACAAATTACATACTGTACAAAATTGCATTTCAAAGTGTACTATAACACTTTTTTTTTTACAACCTGATAATGTAAGCTGACAAATGGAGGCGGTTAAAAAATGTAATACAATTTGTGATAGCAGTCACTTTTTGGTTGCAAATGATTAATTTGGCCATCAACTACAATTGATCTTAAAGACATAATACAACAGAATGAAATATACCTCAATTGACAGTCATTGTCAGTGAAGGTTTATTTCAGTTAAAATGTGCAATGTAGTCTGGCCAGCAATGAGCAGACCTCTTTTGGAATGAAAAGTGTTATTTGGGTAATTCCGGAGAAAATGTCTACCATAAGCCAAATTTTAAAAACTAATTTCATAATTTGATTTTTAGTGTTATAATGTGCTACTTTACTGGTCTGTATTCAAATTTTAATTTTTTGTGATTTTTTTTCACCAAAATTATGATTTTAAGTTGACGACAAATCAATGAAGCAAAAACACAAAATTTAAAGCTTGTTTGTATCATTCATTATTTCCCTCAAAATTAAGCTTTTTACACAATTATTGATTTACAATGATCAAACACGTGAGGATTTTCACCTTTGTCAAATTTTTAGCCCCAGGTCATCACCGAGTAAAAAAATACCCAAAGGTCAAAGGTCTTATAAATAAGTGTCCCGTCTGTCACAATTTTTAGGAACTTTTTATTGTGTAGGATGAATGAATGATTAGATTTGACTAAAATTTTGTGATTGTCTTATTTGGATGTGGCATGGATCATATCTACCCTGAACTTGTTGAAAATGTATATTATGAGGATAATTACTCATATTAAATACTTTAATATAGTCCCGTCTGTCACAATTCACTTTTACCACACAAATTTACACATGTGGGACTAAGGCAATCACAAACCTCATCCAAATTACAAAACCAGTTTTGCTAGAGGCCATGCCTTCAAATGTTAAGTGAGGTTCTAAATCATAATTTACAGCAAAGTTTTGGATTTATGCAGTAAAAGTCTTAGAATAACACAACTATGGATGATGCTATTGCATGTTGAATGTTGCAGGAGAGTACTCTGTATACTGCATATAAGCCAAGGATGTAAAGAAGATGTGGCTGTTCATAAAATTAACAAATGATTACCCCAAACTGTGCTCCAACACCTCTATTTTAATTTAATCCATACCAATTTTACTTTTGAGTCTTGGCTATGTAAGCTGCTTCACTACAGGTACATTATATTTCTATTGGGTACTCTCAACCTGTATGAGACTTTGATTTCACTATAACACACAGTTTCCATAGACCCCAACGCGAGTTAACACGTACTTAGTCTCCAACGGGTTAATACATTGTTAACATAGTGCTGAAAAATTGTACAACCTGAATCTGTATATAACACAATCATAATGTGTGCTTTCCAAACCGATACACAAAACTTTGCCTCATGAATAAGTTATGACCTATGTGACTTTGTAGTTGCAATTATACTCTGCAGTTGTGACCTCTTGATTATTGGCTGCATTCATATTGTAGGCAGAGGAAGGAAATTGGCTGCCTTCCTGTCTTCCTGTATGATGCAAAGCTTGCATTCATTATTCATTGACCTATGTCATTACTGTGACTAATCCAGGGAAATGGTTCCCTCACAACCTGTTGAGTAACATCCCATGTTGTGTATAGCCAAAGCAGGAATTCTGCAGGGCAACTGCGTAACAAGGAGTTTTGTGCTAGTATAAATGTAACATACACTATTAAAATTTACAGTAATCCTACCTGTACATACATGTATCTGCAATTAGCAAAGAACATGATGCATTAGATCTGCTGATAATTCAAAATGATGACAAACTGTACTGTTATGCAGATGCAATAATTTAGCAATTGTTGGCAAATTTGACAAGATTTTGCCTGTTGTCATAAATATTGGTTTTTAGATTGACTCTATTTTGACATTAACTGCCATTGAAGCCCATCTGGAGGCTAGGAAGCACTCACCATGTGGCAATTTTAGTTTCATGGACAAATCCCTTCACAGACTCGATGGCAGAGTATATCCCATGTCTAGCTACAGTGTACAAGGAAATAAAAAGCATGGAAATGACAGTATAGTTGGATTTGTCCATACAAAAGTGAAATATGTGTTGTACGTACACATCACAAATGATTTGCCCCGTGTATTCTCAATGTAAGCATTTTCAATTAAATTTATTCAGTCACCTTATTTCTCAGACTGAACCTTTTCTGAAGTCTGAACTATAGGTAACTTAAGTGTTAGAATTCATCCATAATAACATTTAAATTCTTAATGGTGCCCATTTTTAGCTAAAATTTGAGTAGTATGACTATTTTTCTTTTAGTATTCTGGATGAAGAGGAAACAATTATCTCACAGGAAATTGTCAATTATTGTCAAATGCTTGCACAAACAACCTGCCTTATTCACCCCTAGAATAAACCTGTGCCTACATGCAATGTATAATGTGCACAGGAAAAATGCTTCATGATTAAAAAGTGCAGTATAGGCCTACTTGGTGAAAATGATTTTTTTTTCTTCATTTTAGTGTGAATGTTCCTGTTAATTTTTCAGTTGCCTTAAACTGCATTGTGCATTTCACATGCATGTAATTTATGAATATTTTGTGAAGTATTAAGAAAAACATGATGTGGGTTTTAAAGGCATCCATCACCATTAACTTTATATTGTTCACTGAACTGCACACCCTGTAGCTACTACAAATGCACCAAAATAGAAACAGATACACTTATAGTTTGTACACCCTGAGCAGTCTCAGTCTGCTCATGCCATAGAACTTTTTCGTTCAAGTTTTTTGTCAGAAAAAAATCCAAAAATTCTAAACCAGCCAAATATATGGGGGTGGGGGTGTTTCCCATAATCTGAGTCTACATCTAATCTAGACAGTGGTAAAAATCTACCCAGTTGTATAGTGTTGCATACTATTACTACTAATAAGACGACGTACTAATGGAACTTAAGGGTGCTAACTAATGAACTAAAATGATTAGGATTTTAATACTAGCCAGGGAAAATATTAAAATTTTCTTTTCAGTGGCTACTTTTCTTGTTTCAGATACTCTTTTGTAGTGAACCCTATGGCAATACACGGGGGCTCTTTTGCAATTTCGGGGGCAAAATTGCCCGGATACCCCATGTTTTTTTTCTCCTGATACTAGCTTTCATCTGAGGTGAATCAAACTCTTCATAATATTTCAAGTTGTGTGGCTGACGTCATGTATTGCTGTATTCTGTTTTTCTAGGTCTCCTTTGCCCGACCCAGCAGCCAAGCCATCAAGGATGCCAACCTGTATATCAGTGGGATCCCTAAGCACTACACACAGAAGGACCTGGACAACCTGTTCACAGCCTTCGGTCGCATCATCTGCTCTCGTCTATTGCTGGACCACGACTGTGGTAAGTATAATAATCTTGTTCCTTCCCTCGCGTCTGAATGCTGTGTCTGAATACTTCAAGTCATTAATTATCCACTTTCAAAAGAAAACATAAATAATAATTTCTGGTCCAAAAATATTACAAGTCATAGCCACAGCAGCCCTTAATATAGCACATTTAGGTTTCGTTTGGCAAAATCAAACAGAATTAGATTGATTATTCTCTCAAAGTAATGAAATAACACAATCAAAGAAGTCGGTAGAAAAATGGTTAGCATATAGCCAAGGGTGCCGTGGTGCCATAGCTTCCCCCACCTGTTTGTATACATTTTAAGATATTTGAAGAATTTGATCGCAAAATGAGTTAACTCCATTTTCACCAAAATTGAGTTATTAACATCTACACATTTACCACTTATTTTTCTATAGGCGTGTGTACAAACTCGGGCAAAGAAATGAATTTTTCTCAAGTCACTAAAAGTGGAATAAACCCATTTTGTGATCAAACTGGTCATTTACTTGGCCTGAATTTGTTGAAAGTGTCATCCTAAATAAAGTATAAAAAACTAATAAAATAAAAGAAAAAAAGAATAAAAGAAAATTTGGTAAACAGGAGTTACAACCTACCCCTGCCCCATGTTCTGGACGTCACCCAGAATTTCACAGTTAACATTCTTACATCTTTTGGGTCATTCAAGCAAACTCCCCCCCTTAGAATCCCGCCTATGCCAAATGTTGATTGTAGCACTGCAGTCTGAGTGAGATTATGAAACTTGGGTTTATTCATGTCAACATAAATTTACAATGAGTCTTCTTGAATGTTGCATTTTGCACTTTACATCCAACATGCTGGTTAATGTGTTTTACATTTAAATAGTAAACAAGATTAATGAATGTCACATCAATCTTCTGTTGTCAAGCACTTGACATGAATTTAACCATCCGTGACTTTATCTGAATATAACTTCATTTTTATTTGCTTACTTGAAGTAGAAAGTAGGGTAGTAAGTCCTGTGTGACCAATTTAAACATTAGTTCAGGTTAGATGTCGGCCATGAGTTTAAAATCTCAAGTGGGGATGCCTGTGTTCACCAAATAACCAAGACCTGCTCAAAGTTCAGCCTGTATACATTGTACAAATTAAACGCAAGCTCCAGATTTCTTGCCTTTAATTTCTATTCAATTGGACTAAGTATGTTCATTCACAAAATTCTTTGAAGTGTACATGTCAAATAAGCGACTGTAACCGATAAATTGTATCACGCTGGCATGTCTGAAAAGCAGCTCGCAACCAAGCTGACAATGTGATTATGTTTGGTTGAATGAAACTTTGCTGAAGCTGAATCAAAATGAGTCGCAGCAAAATCTGTGTGGGATTTAACTCCGTAATTTGTCAAACATGGCACAAATTGTTGGTACATTCTATAATAAAATAATGTACATTATAGATATTGTCAATGACAAACCAGTTAACTTTGTTGCGTTA
This sequence comes from Eucidaris tribuloides, assembly GCA_001188425.1. Classification (NCBI taxonomy): domain Eukaryota; kingdom Metazoa; phylum Echinodermata; class Echinoidea; order Cidaroida; family Cidaridae; genus Eucidaris; species Eucidaris tribuloides. Next base: position 17,974 of record JZLH01S0265892.1, read on the forward strand.
AACAGATTACGGAGGTAATTTGACTGAACTGGTTGGTTGTAATATAGTCACCTGCGCCACAAATCTCTTGACCTGAATTTACAGTTAAATCGCGAATTGCAATTCAGAAAAGAGGGAGTTGGGTTGACACCAATTAAACCAGATTTAGAATATGTCACTTTGTTATCAACAATATGCTGGAGTGTATTTTTTGTTCTATTTCGCGGATGGTACAGGGCGTCCCCGCGGTGTTGGATTCGTGCGATTTGACAGACGTTGCGAGGCCGAAAAGGCCATCGAGGGCCTGAACGGGACCATCCCTCACGGTGGAAAGGACCCGCTGACCGTGAAGTTTGCCAACAACCCCGGACAGCACTATCAGAAGTGCTTACAGCAGATGTACAATCAGATGCCTGTCATATCGCCCACACTGTCGCCACGCCGCATTGGAGCTCAAACGGCGACTCAGAACTTCATTGGCCCAATGAGACACATGGCTCACTGCTTCAGGTAAGAACCGCAAACTTGGCATTGCATTTTTCACGATGATTGCCCCTATGCTGTCTGTGCCCGTCCCCTGCAGTGCTGAATGTGACTCAATCCAAATAGCTTTGTCACAGTTAATCATCGGTCACCAGCAGTGCGTGGCAACACTGTCTGACTACCCTAGCCGCCAGGAACGTGGACAGAGACGCACTGCACAAATTGATC
>JZLH01S0265892.1:20678-36753 GCA_001188425.1 Eucidaris tribuloides
CACACACACTTTGTGCATTTGCTGCTGTCACCATGTTCTGCTTGTTTGAATGGCCAAGTATACCAGTAGGCCTTGTGTGTTTTTTTTTTTCTATACTAAACCATGTTTACATTTCAATAGCCTTTGACGAAAGAGATTTCAATGTAGTATAAGCAGAGTTAGCTGTTAAATACCTTTGTTAAATACCTTTTTGTATTAGTGTGAGGAAGATCATACAACTTCTGTAGATTAAATGTAGCTAGGACCTGGATTAATCCCAGCATGTGCACATGTTACAATAACTAAAAGACAGTCAGCTAAACTCTGGAGATTATAAACATAACTGGAAACTTGGCTACCCAGCAGTTTTGTTTTCATCTTGAACTGTTTGTGCCTTGAGCAAACCTTTTTCAGGGATAATGTCCAATAATATAAACCATGTTTATATTAAGGATTTAATGCATTATCTGGCTGAGACTGGCTATTTTGTATTGCATTAGTGATCAAATTCACAATTTTGTACCTCAATGAAAGTATGCCATAAACACTATACAGTATACACATCCCACTGTATATTACAGTGTACATCCAGCATTGTTATCTGCTTGTGAAATTTGCAACAAAAAATGTCCATTATACCTGTACATGCAAGAATTTGTCTTATGGTTTGTATCATACCAAAAATATCCTTTCACCTCCCAGTGTGTTTTATTTTTCTCCCCAACTGTTTTCCCTTTCTTGTTTCACGCGTTGCCAATCTTCACAATGTTTTGGTGAAGTGTGGTTGTGTGTAGTGTGTGTGTGTGTGTGTGTGTGCTTGTGTGATTGAGTTTGTGTCTGCGTGTACGTATGTATGTATGTGTGTGTTTGGTATGCTTAAATGAATGCTAGCCTTAATGTTACAAGAATTGTCATTTCACCAAATGGTATATTAACTTGACTGTGAAGCAACAAATTTGCAACTTTTATTGTGAAAAGAAATCGCCCACTCCACTTTATATTTAGGTGGCAGCAAGTCGGTTCCAAGATGCAAGGTCTGATAGGCAAGCTTTTGCCAAAGAACCTCATGTGAGTACTGACGCAGTGAACAAACAAATCCTGTTCAACGTTCAGTTCAGTTCCGTTCAGTTCCGACAGCCATGTTTGGGCTAGTCTGTCGTGTGCATGTTCATATTACAAAACTGAAATGAGTCCATCCTTTGTTCTGATGCCACTTTCATTTTTGAGCTATGTTACATTGTTTATTGAGTTTTTATTTTTACGTAATATTGTAACTTGCTTATAATTTGGTTGATGTTCATTTACATGTTTTGTGAAAAGGGTGATGACATGAGGTTTAATGTCTTTGCCAATTTGTATAATAAAGTTTTAATAGCACTGAAATCTAAGTGATCTTTATTTGAGGTCACCCTTTTGAAAATTTTAGAATAAGACAAAAAATGCTAGTAATTTAAACCGTCCAATCTATTACATACTAACAACTTCAAAACTAACCATACTTGTGTTTAAATATGTTTGTCTTAGTAGATGTCCATCTTTCAAGATGTTCTCCTCTCCAGTCATTCGTGCTCCACTTGTTTATTATGGTACACCTGCTTTTTGTCAACTCCATTTCCATTTATTTTTTTGTCCAGTCTGCCTCCCGGCAGGTGAAAGGATATTTTGTAATTAGTAACCTTGATTATTTTCTGTTTCCCGTATCCATTTAATTTTTACATTTGTTTTTCAGTTTTGAGCAACATAAAGTCATTGTCTTAAAATAAAAGTCACTTTGATTTAACAGTTGAAGTAATATAATTTTGACATTTCTGAGTTGCAGCTTCACACAGAGTAAAGACATCTTTTGCCGTTGGTCTTTTTTTTTTTAATTTCAGGTTTTTAATGCTTTGACAGCATTGATGCATTGATTGTTAAACCATTATTTTGTTTGACTTTGTTTTCCTTTCACCTCCAAGGTTAAGCTTGTTCACAATATTGATATGCTTCAGTTATGTTTTGACAAATATACATGTATTGTTTGTCTACTACTCCTAAATTAGTACATAGATTGCTTGGTTTTTTACCCAATGATTATAGCTCAAATACAGCTATACTGCTGTATTGTTTCCCTCATAAAACCTCACATTGGGATTTGCTATGCAGTGTATTTCAAACCTTGTAATTACAGTTGCAGTCCATCAGGGACAGAAATGTGAATAAGTGTTCACTTCACACACAGGATTGTTTTACCTAAATGTCAAATTAAATTTGTATTTTAAAGATCTTAATAATAGATGGCCTTTGAAATCCAAATTTGGGACTTGAATATGGGGGTCCATTGACAACAGGAAACATACTTATGAAGTTACTCATGTTCAGTCAATACCACTTCCTCCTTTCTGTTGTGGACATGAATTAAAAGATTAAAGTGGCTATTCATTTGTATCAATTCCATAATATAGCATGGATGTCCAAATTCAAGGTTAATATGCATTGAACAAGATCCATACTTAAATTTTCCTGCTATAACGGATATTGCTTGTATATTCCCGAAATGTCATTTGACCAAATAGGATCATCTGTAAGGTCTACAAACATGGAGCTAATTTTGTTTCTTTATATTTGCAGGTTCAATCCTTTGACCAGTACCGATGTGCTATCGCATATGAATATGCAGGCCATGACGAACAACGGCCAAGGATGGTGCATCTTCGTCTACAACCTCCCCGGCGATTGTGAGGATGGGCTGCTGTGGCAACTCTTTGGCCCGTATGGAGCCGTGACCAATGTCAAGGTCGTTCGGGACGCGCCGCAGCAAAGATGTAAAGGATACGGCTTCGTCAACATGCTCAACTACGATGATGCTCTCGGTGCAATCCAAGCTCTAAACGGCTATCAACTAAATGGAAAACGTACGCTGCAAGTTAGCTTCAAAAGCAACAAGCAGAAGTCATAAATGCTGCGTGATTTTCCGACCGACTGCAAGAAAAAAATATGTGAAAGTTTTTGAAACCCAGACAATCTGTCGAATGAGCCTGCAAGAACTGTAACAAATGCTCAAATCAAGAGAAGTAGGCAAAATTGGTGTGTAATCAAAGCACAAGACAAGCTGCTGAAAGTTTTAAGAGCCATGAAAAATGAGTAAAAACATGAAAGTGTAACAAAATCGGTGGCTGTATGGACTTGATTGAGTTTGCAGACTCTTGTGATTTCATAAACTTGACATTTATTGCTTTTATGTCTTTAATTATAAATTTTTAAAGCCACTTGAAATGAGCAAGTTGAAGTTTACATAAATTGTTTGCATCACTATAGTTATAATTACAAATTGTTTCTAGATTAGACAAATTGTATCATCTAGATCATTTATTGATGTTTTATTCTTTTTCACAATTATTATTGGTGTTTGCATGTTTTTAACACATTAACATGTTGCGTTTATTCTGCAAATGTAGAAAGATGTCACTTGTAGATTAGCATGTCTATTTAGAGACATTTATTGATTAATATTTACTTTTAATTTTAAGATGTAAAATGAAATTACTTTGTAGTGAGTATGTTGATTTTGAAAAGCAGGGTACGATATTAACACCCTTGCAAAATTTTAATATTGATTTAAATTACTTTGTGAATTTTGTGAATTTTGTTGCAGAGTATATGTATTATTCTTGTTTTTCTCTAAATATCATTCCAAGAAATTTTGAGCAAATGAGGCAGGGTATGCCACAAGTATATGTTTCAAATATTAAATAGAAAATATTATGGCTTTTAATATATCAAGACATTAACTTTGTGCAATGAGAGGCATTGCCATTTGAATTGGAAAAATATGATTGTAAAATAATGCAAAGTGATTACAAAAAAAAGGTATTGTATAGAGAATATAAGATTTGCTATATAATAGCCACTGGAGCAATGTACTACATGGTAGACTATTATCTGGCAGATTCTCATCAACTATTCTTCCTCTTTTCTTCCGATGCATCTCAAGCATAAAACTAAACAAAAAAAAAAAGAATACAATTTATCCAATTGAGCTTTCAATTGTCCTGAATATCTGTGCGTGGTATTTGTATATTTATGGTCCCAAGCAATTTTGTGAATGTAAATATAATCCAACTGAGAGTTGCGTGTGTGATATTGTGAACTCTTTACAGTTAATGTTTCAATGGAGAAGTTTAAATTATAACGGCAGGTTTTGTGAGGCAGACTTGCATATCACATGGTTTTGCGTTTCACCTGTGGAAGATGTATTGGATTTACAAAACGAAAACAACAAAAAAATTGAATTTTGTGAGTTTAAAGTTGAAAAAAAAGTTCTGAAAAAAAAACATAAGGCTGAGTTCTTATGCAGGCAGCAGTGTTATTTATTTGACTTTTGACATTTGTGTTTGATGTTAAGTTTTGTGGTGTTTGTGTTTCTACAGTTGCCATGCTTAGATTAAGATTGTTGCAATATATAGTAAACGGGTGCTACTAAAGACAAGTAAATCAGTAGTACAATTTTGGTTTCATTATTGTTTAAAACAAAACATGCAAATTATATAATGGTGCATTATCTGTAACACTTGCTTTTTACCCTTTTTTGTTTTCCCAAGAAGTGTGCATTTGTTGCCATTGCAAGTAGACTTTAAAAATGTGTTACTTGTTATGCAGCTTGTGTACGTAGCACCCATAATGGGAAGTTTCCTTTACTGTGGCTGGGGTTGCTGATGTGGTATTGTTTTAAATTTCAACAAGTGCAAATGTCTTGGAAAAGTTGACTTTCTTTTCAGGTTCCAGTTAAAAACACACCAGTCAAGTGTTTGACTTGAATTTGTAACAGCATTCTGCAGCAGTTGAAAAGATTTGTGAAAAAATATCTGTACAATTCTTACACAATTAAATGCCTAAATAATGTATTGTATATGCCGACATTAGAAGCCACTTTCAAAAGGTGCATTTTTATCAAAGTAAAACTAGTAAAAAAATTTCATATCACACTGGTTTGTAATATGTACAATACAATAGCAGACTGTCAATAGTGTCTGTGTTCATGTGAAACGTTTTAACAAGAATTATAGTAAGTTCATATGTAAAGTATCCCACTATGCAACGGCAGTATTCTATTGCCATCCGAGTCTCCCCACTTTTTGTGTCAGTGGTCTTTTAAATGACCTGAAGTGACCAATGCCTTGATAATAAAGTGTGTACAGAAGAGACAAAGATGTATGAAATCTTGTATAAATTATTAATACCATCTATTGAACAATTTTCTAAAAAAAAATACAGAGACCGTAACCATAACGGTACTTAAAATAAGAAACCTGTTCCCTGCAGCTTTTTAAGCTTTTGATCTACCAAGTATTTGTATGTGAAGTATTTTGTACAAAAGATTTGTACATAAGAGTTAAAAGATTAAAAATAATGGTTTGTACTGTACCATAAAAGTAAGGTGCAGGGTGTAGTGTAGATTCAAAGAAAATGGATCAAATCATTGTAGCAATTCAGGGGAGGTGTGCATGTGTAGCTTCCATTATTGAAATATAATGAAACAAAGTGAGGTTTGACCTCTTATAGACCTTAACCCTGAAATTTTGCTTTTTTAAATGAAATTAATTGTAAAGGTTGCACTAGGTCAATAGTATGGTATAAACATAGAGAAATATGTTACCATTTTGAGAATATTTGTTTTTTCAAACAGTAAACAGAGGTTACAGATTTTAAACCATATCTATAGATAATTTTTTTCACTGCAACCTCGATTTCTTTCTTTGGCTCTTGACCCTGCTGCATTCACAAGGTGTGTGTTTTAACTGGAGCAGCAGGAAATAATACAATTTGCAAATGATTGTCCAATGTTTGTGGACCAATGATTGGTAACACCTACAAAAAAATGGAGAGCAGAAGAGCATTCATTTTTGTTTTCTCTCTAGAAGTTCCGTTGCAAAAAGTGTGGTATGTTGAAAGTTCAAAACAGTGAGAAACATCTCGATGTATTTGTCTGAAAGACTGGTTTTGATAAAAGAAATAAAGGTAACTTATATTGCTACATTGCATTGTTTGTGAAGCTACAAATTTTACATGTTGAATATTAAAAGGAAAAATTATAATTCTTATGTCGTTTATGTATTTCTTTGGTTGTGGAGTGCAAGTTGTGTACTGACTACTTAGTAAAGAATTGGTATGGGATATTGTCTTAGAAGACTTTGTATCACAAGTTCACTCTTTGCCTGCTTTGGTTTCAATACAACCGAGTACCGTACACATTCACAAAACATTACAATACTGACAAATAAAGGATGTGTTTGCAGATTTTCATTTGTATATCATATAAAATCCAACCATTTTCCACCCAGAAGTATAATACTGGAAACTCATAGCTAATTATACCAAAGTGCACCACAGGAATTCCAGTAGCCCTTTTCATGCACAAGACTGTCGAGTCTATTTAAATCCACTTGTGCAATAAGATAGAGTTCAAGCACTTCCTTTTAAAATCATCTTTTTTGGAGGGGGGGGGGGAGAAGATTGAACAGTACTGATTACTTATCCTATTTTTTTATACGATATAGATTGTTACAGAAATTGACTGTGAAAAGAAACTACAAATGAATGTATACCAAAATCTTGTTTCATTGTGGATATTTTCCGAGGCACAAGGAGCTGGATCTACCTCACCCCTATTCCCCCTCCCAAAAAAATCTATACAATATTTTCCAAGAAGGACATGGAAACATATTAAATCTCATTGCCATTTTTGTTTTTGTTTTGGTTTTGTTTTGAGTAGCTGTTTATGACAGCAACCTGGTGAACAGCATTGGGCCTACTTAGAGTAGAAATGGGTTGTGTGATGTGGACTGGTGTGGATTTTAGTTGTGAATGTGTAGTACTAACAAAAATGTGCAAACCTACATATTCCAGGTACACTTGCTTTAAATCTCCCACAAATGAGGCACATACTGACATAGACCAAAACATATCAGGTGTTAGTAGTTAATGTGAAGTAGTATCCAATTGTGCGTTCTTGTGGGAGTGTGTGGATGTTTATCTGAAGATCCCTGAGAGTTCATGGTTGGGGGGGGGGGGGGGTAATTGGTATGGTCCTTATTCTGGAAATGACTTGCTTTGAGGTAATATAGGCCTGTTCGTATCGTATCGAGAACATGATGTACGCCATAGCTGGGGGGCTTCTGGAGCACAAAAGATGGTGCAATCACCCAGGTTTACAGCTGTTCCTCAAAAAATGCATAGATGATACTCATCTTTTGTTTATACACTTGGTAGCCCCCCAGCCATGGAGAAGGGAGCGATGTCTCGTTCTCAAACAGGACAGGTCTGTAATTCATATTGACCTACTGGATATCAAGATCCCCAGTTTCACTGAATTGAGGTCAGTGGTGCAGTGTCTGTAGTTACGAACCATCTTGACTTGACCAAGGCCATATGTTTTTCATGTCAAAGAAAATGTGATTGAAAAAAAAAAATGGTTGAGAAAAAGTTACAGAAAACGGGTTTTGACACTGTTAAATTTAAAGAAAATATGAATCAAAATGGCAATGAAGCAAAAAATTTGAATTGATGCAAATTCACAATGAGAAATTTTATATCTTATATGTAATGTAATGTCACTGATGATATATCTTATTGGCCTTGGTTGGACTCACTGCATGTACTTGGCAGACATTGCATGCTGACCCATACATCATTTCTCAATTACCGTAGTCTGCTTGTTCCAGTCTCCCATTGTTTTACCATCCAGTTTGTTTCTATTTAATTCCATTAGAAAACAGACTTTGATGTTTTAGAAAATGGCAAACTTATGGCCCAAGCTTTACCCACTTTCTTTTCATCCTCCTTTCCTTAACCACTTCCATACCCCATGCCCCTTGTCACCCCTCTCTATTTGCCTCCCCATCCCTTCTTATTCCCATCCCTTGCCCCTTTCCTTCCCTTGCTCCTTTCCATTCTCTTCACTTGAGCTTTTCCTTTACCCTGTCCCTACACCTGCCAATTCCCCTATTCCAAATTCCCCTGCCCTTCCTTTCTTGTCCTGCCCCACCTCACTCCCCTCCCCTCTTGCCCCTCCCCCACTCTTCCCCTCTCCTGTCCCTCCCCCACTCTTCCCCTCTCATGCCCCTGCCCTTCCCTTGCCTCTCCCCTTCCCTTGCCTGTCCCCCATTCTCTTCCAATGTCCCGCTCCTTCCCCTGACCCTTCCCCATTCTCTTCCCATCCTGCCCCCGGACCACCCGTTCCCCGGACGCCCCTTCCCCGCCCCTACCTTCCCTGCCCCTACCTTCCCCGCCCCTACCTTCCCCTTCCCCGCCCCTACCTTCCCTGCCCCTACCTTCCCCGCCCCTACCTTCCCCTTCCCCGCCCCTACCTTCCCTGCCCCTACCTTCCCCGCCCCTACCTTCCCCTTCCCCGCCCCTACCTTCCCCTTCCCCTGCCTCTCATTCCATAAGCTCTCCCTTCCCCTTTTCTGTCCCTTTCTTTTTCTTGGCCACTTGCTCTCTTCCCCTGCCTTATCAAGACACATGGTATCCTTTTCATGTGTATTTGCATTATATTTTATGTCAATGGTTCTTAACCCAATGAAGACTAAGTGCAAGAAATCTTGGGCTAGGGTCTGTGGAGAATAAGTGTTATATCAAAATCAGATCATCTTCTCCAGGCTACTCTGGGGTTGTGATGCCCCTAGGGTTCAGTATGGAGTTTTCATGGCACCTGAAATAAAACGATATCCACTGAAATTTTATACAAACAATTCTCAAATAATATAACGTAATTTTAAATTTCACAAGGAGTATTCACGTGGGCTGGTGGGGCCGAAAAGGTTAAGAACCCCTGAATGGGTCAAGAGACAAATCCTAATGCCGCAAAGATGCTTTCAGTATTTGCAACTGAGCCGTTTGTAGTGTGTCATATTGTTTTCGTGCAAGCCATAAGACAAATGCTGTGTATGTAGTGTAGAACAAAAGTGTGCATTCACTCTACAGGGCCTGCCATGCCGTGTATGCCACCGCACGACATTGGCTTGTTGAGTAGGTGATACGCGTGCACCTAATGCAGGGAAAGCTCGGAGAGGCTTGTATGTTGATCCCGGAGTCTCTAATAAGCCACGTCCTGTTCCTATCATGTGATGTTGTGACCATGTTTCCTGTTAGAGAGGGGTCGGCATAAAGCCCTGTGTGTAATGCAATACGATACACACCTTGCGGTAATGCGATATGCTATTGCTTAAACCTTTGCTACTTTTTTTTTTTGAGCTTAGCATCTTTCATACATTCACTCAGCTTATATACTTTGAATACAAAAAGACAAACTAATTCTTCACACCAGTGTTTTTCATTTATGTTAGTAGCATTGTTTGGGTTTTATTATTTTTTGGTCACAATATTCACAATTATACTTTTGATTAGTTCATTTCATACAGATATTCAGATTCAAATTCAAATTTTATTTCCAGGACTCAATAGAACATAGTAACATAGCAATACATAGCATATAATACAACTGGAAAAAAAGGAAATTATAACACAGTCATTAACACATTAAAACTATTATATTATAAACAACAATATACAAAACTCATTTGAAATAGGATTCTTAAAAATGACAGGTCTACTGAGTACAAATTAAAATTCACTAACTCGTGCATGAGCTTATAGATTTTCTCTAAAAATATGACTAATTATTACACACCTTTGAACATACTGCTCTGTATGGCTAAATCTTCATTACAAATGTATAGCAATAAAACTATCTTGGAAAATGTATTGAGCAGAGTACAAAATAAAATGTCAATGTGATGTCAATGTTAGGCCAATGTGCATTTGAAACAAAAATGAAGATAAAATTTTGTCTGCCTTTCTGGTACAATGTATGGTTGGGAGCTGAAATACCACAAACAATTGAGCAAACCACCAGTTAATGGATTTATCTAGTGTTTCAAACATTTCTTGCTTAAATTAATGCAATTTTCTCACTAAAGTTTAGTGAATGGCTATTCCCCCCCCCCCAAAAAAAAAAAAAATTGACTGCCCACTGAAACATGTGTAGAGGAATTTAAATTAAATAATGTATTCCACCATCCTTTGCCAAACCATTAAAATACATCTTACCTTTTGCAACTACTACAATAATGTCCTCACCGAATGACCTATTAACAGTGACAATAATGCTGAAGTATTCACTTTGAAAATTCATTGAGATTAAAATTGATCACTGTTTTGATTTTACATCATTTAAGAGTTGGAAAGATAATTATTTACATCAATTTGAAAGCTCTTGAGATACATACCTCTTTTTTATTTCAAAATATAAATACAAATGCAATTACATTTACAATTACAGCTGAATTAATTTGTGGTCTTTTATTGATGAAATATGTGGAATGGCTGCAATGATTTCCTAGAATCAGCCATTGGAGACTAAGAACAAGATATCTTGGGCAGGGGGCTATGGAGAATGTGAGTTATATTGAAATCAAATTGTCTCTAACAGTTTAAGGTAGATATTCAATTCTATATCATGTATAATGCCCTGAAGATCACATACTCTGAAACACTTGCTTTTTTTTTGGGGGGGGGGGAGAGAGAAATTGTTCAAACATACAAAAAATTAGGGGACCCGACTGTTTAGCCACAGGAAATGTGCATTGTGATACCTGCTGACCAATAATCAAAAAAATCACAATAATTATGTCATTACAAACAATTTTCAGTCAGTTTGTTGAAAAATTTGTCTGATTAATCAAAACTATATTTGAACTTTCAAGTTGATTAAAATAGATGCCAACCCTGCATACTGAATGTGACTTAGCACAATTTTGAGACAGTGCCAATTATAAACAGGTGTTGAAGATGTACCAATCTAAATGAGACTCTGGGAAAGAACATCTGACAGGCCTACACAACATAATATAACTCCACAAAACAACTCAAATATTCAATTACATTAGTTCTATGCATACCACTTTGTTTCTTTATTATGTACAATAAAAACAGATTCACAATTATTCAGCAAAATATTTGTGATTTAAAAATAACATTATCAAAACACACTACATTAACACTTTGGAAGCTTCAGGTATTTAAATACAGTCAAACCTGTCCATAGTGCCTACTAAAATGATTCCCCTGGAGAGAAACTATGTATCAAAGAATCTGTCTATAGCAACCACCTGTTTCCATTTGGTGGCCACTATAGACAAGTTTCACTGTATTTACAGAATATTTTATATCTCATAAAGGTAATATCATGAATTGAAAATAGTATTTTTCTTCCTAATATATCTAAACACTTCAAACATTTATGGGTATTTTCAAACAATGAAACATAATTGATGAATAGGCGAACAATACAAAAAGTATGAATATACCAGTACTGAATTTAAGTATGACCCAAATAGAATTGAACAGTAAAAAACTGTACAACAAATTTACCTGCCATAGCAAATACTGATCGTAAATTATTAAAAAAGTCTACTCATATGATGATGATCAAAACATTTTTTTTTTTTTTTTACAGCAGATACCTTTGAACAGTGTACTTTATTCTAGAACAGGTTCACCCCTAAATGAAGACTGCTAACAATCATGCTATGTCCATTTAATATAGCCTGCAAAGGATTAAATATATTTCAATTTCAATTAGATTTTCAGTATTTCCCACAAGAATAACATTTTTTTAACAATATGAATGTACAATAATAATTATGTCAAAAGGAAATAAAGCAATACTTTTGGTAATAGGATTTGAATTTGATTTGATTTGAAATTTATTTTCTGCATTTTCAACAAATTAACAATTCAAAGAAATAATCAATTCAACATAATATATCACATAACGCATATTTACATAATGCATATTTACATAGCAATGATAACAATACGAAAAACAAAAATCATGAACAAAATTAACATTACAAAATAGAATCCACATGTATTTTCTTTTGATGACAATAGCTATTTTGCTTAATTTAAAATTAGATTTGGTATAATTGATTTGATTTGGTTTATTTCTGCATTTTGTAGACATGAAAGACATTTGCCTACCTAATAGGTAGGCAAATGCAAGAGAAATGTGATGAAACCTTCATAACAGCAGTAGGATCTCAAGAAATGAGATGATTACTAAATACAAACATCAGAAACAAAATTAACATAATAATAATTTAAAATAAGAGAACATCATATTGCACATTGTTTTACAAATAAGAGTTAAGACAAAAACTAAATTTGATCAAGTGTAAGCAACATGACATACTTATGAGTCAAAGTGAGCTCAACCACATTCCAAGGGCCCAACGTGCACCACCCTACCCCCACCCCAATCCCCACCCCTACCCCCCATGCCAAGAATACCACAAACCATTACATATCCCCACAACAGCTCTTCATGCTATAACCCAACAAACCAAACTCATTAACCCGTTGGCTACAGGAACCGGATGTGCCCTGTGTTAACTCTATGGGATTTTCAGAATCTCGGAGGCAACAGGTTAAAGGGCAACAACATGATTGGGAGAAATAAAAAATACCTTTAGAACCAAACTAGTTGAAAGATATACTAATGGATACACCAACTGGAGTATATCTCCTGGCTGGAAGGATATTCACATTTTGTTTCTTTTTAGCCCAGAGAGAAATATATCTCATAGAAAGCTACACAACAGATTTGTCATACTGCTTGAAGTTATTAAAGGGAGAAGGCACCGGCAACTAACAGGCATAAGTTAAGAAGACATTTGAGTTCTTGCGCCACATCAAGATCGGACATACACACTTGCTGAAACCGACCAGCATTGACAGATGCATGCCCCACGTGGTGTTAGTCAGCGCGTATAATGTATGCCTGTTATGAATCGATTAAGCTCCTCCCCCCTAGATGTTTCTGCAAGTTTAAATCTAGATAAGGTTGCAAAGACAATAAAATAAACACAAATTAACCTAATTTATAGGGCCTTGCCTGAGTGTGAGTGTCACACATAAGCCTTATTTAGGCTGTCTTTATCACCATAATACCATAATTCCCACATACTCTCAATGGCTCTTTATTTCTTAACTTATCCTGTTAGTTGCCGGTGCTTGCTCCCTTTAAAGCAAATACACTTTTGACTCAAATTTCCACAGTAGAAACTCTTGCACGTTTACTTGATTCTACCAATAGTTTCACACCAAGTGAGGATTATCGCCATTCATGTACTTACCTTTAACCCCACTACCCGCTACTCCAATTAGAATAATCTGCCACCCAATTCTATGAGCAACCTATTCACTGACTTGAAGTCCACTTTTGACACATTAGTCTTTACCTGTCATGATGCTTAGCCGCTTCACAAGAAGCCATTAGTGTATTTAATTATTCATTGACGCTCACGATATAGGTTTGCGTTAAATGGTGAAAAATGCAATTTCTTCTACTTTCAGATAAACCTATATCATCTTTATGCCGCCTGAAAATTCCAATGTTTTTAAATGCTTCTTATATTGAACAGATGAAAGTCAACCTTCGAAACATTTTTGTCATAGGTAATCAATACATAGTGATATGTAATTATCAAAATATAATATGGCATTTTTTAAACAATTTTCAGATGATTTAATGTTGGATTTTGATTTGCAACCATGTTAGATAGCATACTTTGACCAAAACTTTACTTGGACTTTAAGTAAATTGTTTTTTTTTTTTTAAGGTATTGGCTAAATTTACACAGTTAAAAAAATTGCAGCTTTACACGATTCCCCATGCTACATTGTCTTTGAGTAAGGTCTAAATAATGAACCCTGAAAAAAATTGTATTTCAAATGATTTATTTTAGTGTTTAAAAAGTGAAAATGTAAGTTGATCGGATCCACCTGCTCATTTTTCTCCCATAGTACTTACTGTGTGCATCACCAAGGCTATTATTAAACTCGCCCGAGTTTTAATTGTTTATCATGCATAAGCTTGGCGCATTGGCAGTGTAACTTTCATAAACTTTGGTAATTCTAGCGTGTTTATTGTCCATATGAACACTAACTATGTAGTTCAAGATATAAAAATTTGGACAATCTTTTAATTTGAAGCTCACAATGTTAGTCTTATCACTTTAATATGATTAAGTTGATTGTATCATCAAATACATAAATGCCAATAACAAGACACAACCTAAGCTTGAGATTAAAATATTTGTAATTCAAGATGACATCTTTTCTTTAGTTTGGCCTATATTTTACAAGCTTTGTTACCACATGTTCTGCAATATTTTGTGAGTAAATTTTGCTAGTTGCAGTGGACCAGTATCTTCCTTTCTCATTTCAAGGATATTATGTAAAAAAAATTACATTTAATAACCTCGTTCTAATTAGATACTCCCGTACTTCCCTTCCCAAAAGAAGGGGTTGGTATAGATATTTATGATTTCTTTCAATTCTGCATTTATTCAAATTATACATAAACTAAGAATTCAATACAGATAATACTTATTACCTAATAACACATTTGATACATACTGAAATACATAATACAATGTTATGAAACATACATTTTAAAATATTTAAAGTTAAAATTTTGACAATCTGCCCCTGATTTGACCGCCTTGTAAACACCATTCACTTCCGCTAATGGAAGTCCTACAGTCCATGTTGTTTGAGCTTGGTCCTTGTTATGAATTGTCCTTTTACTGACAAAATAACACTTAGACTTCATAACAATTATACACAGACAGACAAGTACCCACACACACACACACACAGTCGACACCACACACACAGTCATGTACACACACACACACACACATCACACAGACACATCACAAACCCACAGCCACACACCACACACACACACAGCCTCACCTTACGAGCACACCCAGCATTATTAAACAATGACCTTTTCAGTAACTTTGTACGCTGGTGACAGACAGCCAGACAAACGGATTCTGTATATCGACGAAAGCAGATGCATGCACATTCTACAGATCTACACGCATTAAATAAAAAACGAAGATTAGATAGCTTGCATGTTATGTGCCCTGCGTGCCATAGCTTGTGCGAAACATGTATGTTGTGAACATTCGTGGTTTTTCTGACCTTTGTAGGTAGTGTACAGCACTGACGCATGGCCATTTTGATTACACACAACAAAGTAAATCATGTAATATATAAGGTGGGGTAGGAAGGAAAATGACACTGAATACAATACACTGCTATGTCCTTCATACAAGAGGTGAAGAATAATTTCTAATAAAGTACTGTTATATGTTGGAATATAAAATTGTCAGTTTCATCAAAATGGATAATTATTACTTTGGATATTCATTGTTGAATGTCTAAAACCTTGAGCACATATTCAAATGAAATTCTGATTATGGTTTGAATGTAAGCTAAAGCCATTGATTTATTATATTCTGGCTGGTGGTAATACATTTTGTCTGTATGTATGGAGATAAAAAAAAACACTACAGCTGAAATTGACAAATCCCAAACCACCAACATACATATGGGTGTTGATCAACTTTTCGGACTGGGGGGGGGGGGGCAAAAGTGAAGAAAATGCCAAATTTCAATAGTAGAATATAGAAATTTTGTGTGAAAAGTGTTGTCAAAATTTTTGTTGGTTTAGTAAGTAGTATTTTTTTGGTTAGTATTTATGGGTTATGTAGTGTCTTGCACTGATTTTTAACGAATCATTGTAACTTAGTTTAAAGAATTTTTCAATTTGTCAAATTATTCGGGGGGTGGGAGAATCGATGTTGCTCCCGCGCAATATTTTCACTGGGGTGGCGACTGCCCTGCCACCCAGGATCAACACCCACTGTGTACATAATCACATACACATACCCAATTACATGACAAACTCAGAAAGAAAAGGAAAAAAAACAAACTTACTTATGCAATGGTTGTACAGTAGGGTATATAACAAGCAAAGTTGCCAACACAGCATCTCTTCCTTTCATATCACTCTAATCACTCACCAGCTCCACCTCACACACAGAGGGATAACAAACATGTGTCTAATAAAACTAGAGTACTTCAATAATCTAATCAATATATTAGGCAAATTCGTGTCAAAAATGATACCTTTCTGATTGTTTTCTCATTCATGAAATGAACGGCAGGAAGATAGGTTATGAAACCTGAAAAGTTATTAAAG
>JZLH01S0265892.1:46528-57021 GCA_001188425.1 Eucidaris tribuloides
ACTACTACTACTACTACTACTACTACTACTACTACTACTACTACTACTACTACTACTACTACTACTACTACTACTACTACTACTACTACTACTACTACTACTACTACTACTACTACTACTACTACTACTACTACTACTACTACTACTACTACTACTACTACTACTACTACTACTACTACTACTACTACTACTACTACTACTACTACTACTACTACCACCACTACTACTACTACTACTACTACTACTACTACTACTACTACTACTACTACTACCACTACTATTACTATTACCACTACTACTACCACTACTACTACTACTACTACTACTTCTACTTCTCTATTGCCACTACTACTTAATTACGTAGTACTTCTATATTATTACTACTACTACTACTACTTCTACTACTACTACTACTACTACTACTACTACTACTACTACTACTACTACTACTACTACTACTACTACTACTACTACTACTACTACTACTACCACTACTACTACCAATACTACTACTACTCCTACTCTACAGCTATATACATGTATATAAATGTTAAATTGTGTTGATACAATTAAATGTGATCAGATATGTCTATCTACCATAAAGTATCATGTGATATATTCAGAATATTAATAAATTGACATTTCTACAAAGCAGTGAATCTAAATCTGATAGCTATACAGTATATTTTATTTAGCCACATGCAGATTAACAAAGGTAGAATGCAAATATAGCCATATCCTCCAGACATACATTCTAAAGGCTAGTAGTGATATTTGCATTTTATCCTAATACTGTTGGGATTACAAGAACGTTACCAATTCAAATCAAGAAGCTTTTATCTGCAATTTACTATAAAATTGTGTATTACTTGCTTGATATAACTTAGACATCTATTTCCATAGCAAAATCAAAAGCTAATTACACCCACATATTCCAAAATGTATTATGTTCCATTCCTTTTTTGTGATTCACAAATATATTGACAAATACGAACAAATCATCTCCTTTTATTGCTCACTCAATACTGTTCTCCTGTGTTGCCGTTTTTCTCACACACATAAAATGATCATTATAATCAGTTTACAACTACATGTACTTCTACTACTACTACTTCTACTAGTTCTATTACTACTTCTACTAGTTCTACAATTACTTCTACTAGTTCTACTACTAGTTCTACAACTACTATACGACTACTACTACATGTACTACTACTACTACTACTACTACTACTACGACGACGACGACGACGACGACAACTACTACTACTGCTACTACCAGTACTCCCTCTTTCACAAATTCTACATAAATACTTAAACACTTATTATTACTATTATTTCTAGAATTGCTAGAATCATCATTATTATTATTAGGAATAGTAGTAGTAGTTATATCAGTATAGTAGGCCTAGTAGTAACAGTAGTAGCAGCAACCGCAGCCACACTAGTGTTAGTAGTAGAAGTATTAGTAGCATAAGTAGTAGTATCAGTATTAGTATTAATATTAGTATTAGTAGTATTAGTAGCAACAGCAGCAGCAGCAGCAGTAGTAGTAGTAGAAGTAGTAGGAGTAGTAGTAGTCATAGTAATAGAAGTATTATTATCATTATTATTATTAATGTGTATGTGTGTGTGTATGTAAAGTGTGTGTGTGTGTGTGTGTGTAAGTGTGTGTGTGTGTGTGTATGTGTGTGTGTGTGTGTGTGTGTGTGTGTGTGTGTGTGTGTGTGTGTGTGTGTGTGTGTGTGTGTGTGTGTGTGTGTGTGTGTGTTGTGTGTGTAGTGCATAGTAATTGTTACATCGTGGACACGGTGCATAGTTAATGTGTGTGTACCTCTGATGTAACTTGTCATATTTTATGATGTCAAACACAATTTTCAAACTTGAACCCTATTCATTTGCATCTCAACTTTGCATTTATAAATGTCATGACTTCCTTGATGCCTAACAATTGTTAATATTGTGCAAAAAATGTGTCAATTTAAAGGCAACAATTGTGGGATATATTTGTATGCTACAAACACACATTTTGTCCAGTGCTAAAAATATTTCCTTGGATTTGTTAGGTGATTGTAACCTTGTTTGAGCATAGACAGATTTTGTGATATTAGTCGTGAACAGATATGTAAATGGGTTTGTAACATATTTGCAAGCAATCGTGTAATATCAATAGCTGCAACTGACATGTGATATCATTTTGATATCAATTTGTAACTTCCAAACACCAAATATACCCAATACTGAACCAAAATACCCATTGAATTCTAAGATTTAAGACAAATGCTGAAAATAAACTATGAAGGACAATTTCAGAATATGTCTACAGAAGTTATGGATTAGAACTTACAGCTGTATAACCTAAAACAATTGGAGTGTTTTTTTTAAGCGTCTGACCTGTCATTTTTTTTTGAAATTTGGAAAATATAATCCGTAGGTGCTGGTAGTGTCATGTAAAGCACACCGCATCACGTGTTCACTAACCGAACATTACAACGCGGAATATTATTTAGCCAGTTTAGGGCTGTGACTATGAAGGTAGAGATAATATGGAAATTAGTTGGAAACTCTATATTCAGGACACAAGGAAGAGACCTTAATATGAAAGTAATATCTAATCCTGGGAGTCCTAAAACAGTAACTTGAGATGGAGAACACCTATCAAATATTCAAACACAGAAAACATATGACTTTATATTCGATTCAAGTTACCTGAGAACTTGACTGTGTTTTGTAGGTATACATTATGTGTAATGTGCAGCAAATTTCACACTACGCAACTTAGTATTTGATCCTGTTATTCCTCATTCCCTGTCATTTAGTTCTATAATGAAGGGAACACACCTACATTTGTGTAGGTTGGTGTATGAGCGGAGTGGGCCTGCATTTCATATGTGTAGATACCGGACAACGTGGATTGAGTTTGACATTTATAGAGAAATAGGAGAAATGCCACATTTTCCCCCTAAATATTATTTCGTTCATATTGTAATTGGTACACACACAAAACAACACATTATGCATTGAATCCACACATTACTAGTCCTATATATTGGTACACAGGAAGAAGTATTATCAGTGGACATCTAAAATAAACAAATTCTAGTTTTATGACGTCTATTTTCTGAGAACAGATTCCCATGTTATGACTTAAATTCCAAGAATGCTATCTCCATAGCCCACACACTGCACTATTATTTGTGACAAATGTTGGATTATTGGACCAAATCTGATATATCTCTTAATTTAAGTGTAACTTGGACGAATCAAATACCGGTTAGGAATCAGTCCTCAACTATTCATCATCACATTCAGTAGCATAATTGTACAATGTATGCAGCAACAGACTGTAGCTACAACCCAATCTCGGGCACACAAATTTGAAACTGATAATAGTTGGGAATGCTAATTTTACAGTGATTTCCCAAGGTTCCAATAAAACCCTCCTTTATTCCTCTCAATTTTTTTCTCCTAAAGCACAGCCACCAGGAACACTAAACATAAAACTATATATTTTTTCATTTTCATCACATGCTAGGGGATATGACAGAAATGTTGGACATAGTCCAGCTATTTATAGAATGTATCTCTTTGTGTGTGTCTGAGTTTTTGCTTTGTTTTAATGAGAACACAGACATTAAAGTTAAAATGATGATGAATTCTCCGTGGTCCATAAAGAAATTGTCTTGGCGACCACATCTCTCCAATTTGTATCATAGCACTTGAGGATTTTGCTGATGCTGAAATCAAATGACTAATCGCTAAAATGCCTTAATTCCCTACATAAATTGATTATGTGAAGATAGGAATGTGATTTGTGGACAATTCCCCAATATGAACGAGGTAAATTTCCTATATGCACATGCTTGGCGAGTGCCCATGTTGGTTGGAGTCATCCCCGGGGAGTCATCAGGTATACAATTACTTACAAGTGAATTGAATTAAACAACTGTGATAATAAACTTAAATATGTTTCATTAACCAACACTAAATATGAAGATGAATGTTGTGCTGTTCATTGTTTTTCATTTTAATCAAATTACGATAAAAACATTGTGGTGCCATAACTAAAAACAATATCAAAAGTGATGATGATGAATTGGCTGTCCAGTATTTGTGTTTAAATGCAAAGTTAACCCTGATGTCAAATGGTTTTAATAAAAGCACAAAAAAGCAAGGAACATATTAATGAAAGTTTGGCGAAAATCCATCATAGAATGAAAGAGTTATGAAGTTTCAAAGTTTTGATTTTGTGACGTCACATGCGAGCAGCTCCCCATATGTCATATATAATGAATTTCATAAATTGCCATTTTTTAATGTTTCATGATAATTGAATGGGGGGGTTTTTTCATAGAAGCCGGTATGAAATAATGCTTCTGATGATACAGTGAATGCACAGGTAAAATCATGTTTAAATTTCTGAGAAAACGGCACTTTATGGAATTTATAACACATGACGTATGGGAGCTGCTCGCATGTGATGTCACAAATATAAAACTTTCAAATTCCATAATTCTGTTATTCTTTGATGGATTTTTGCACAAACCTTTATTAATATGTTTCTCTCATTTTTCTGCTTTTATTAAAACCAACTTGACCTGTGGGTGAACTTTCCCTTTAAATATGCCTTCAATAAAGTGACATGAATAATCGGTCATCGATTGATATGCGCCGTAATAACCAACAACAACAATGACAACAACAATAACAACAACAACAACAATAGCAAATTCTAGAAAAAAAATGTTCATTTCTAGAGGGGAGAAGAACAATTCACATTATGAATTGTTTATGACAAATAAATTGTATTTTACTACATGAATTTCATACAAAACTTTAAAGCTTTGTCTGAAATGTAATTAACACAGAATGTCTACTGCTAGTTTGTTTACAAAATAAATGTGAGTACAATGGTGTAATGCCATTCAAATGTAATTGCTATGCATGATCTTATTGTCATGTAGTACAATGAGCTAAAACACAAAATTGGCAATATGTGACCCCTAACCTCTGACCTCAAATACAAGATCATGTGACCATAAACATCAACATGTAGTGCATATAGAAGTGCGTACCATGAAATATTAGAGTAGGCTTGTATCAATTCTCATGCGGCTCTTAATCAGGTATAAATATAGGGATTGTTAAAAATACAACGAACAAGAATGACAATATATTTATACAGATATAGGCTGCCTTATGACATTGAACTGAATAGTGAAAGCTGTGCAGTGATAAGTGACAGGAAGGACAACATCTTGTATAATTACTCCGTTTACGGAAGAACTGATAATTATTGACTCTTTAAAAGGGGGTCTAACAATCGATAAGCAGTATGATAAAAGATAAGTAAAGTATGCAAAACCGGGAGCGTATATAAACAATGGCAGCCCCACTCATTCATCAAATTTGACTGGCATAATATACATTGTGATTATATATCACGGTGAAGGTGCTCAATTCCTATGGTAGGGTAGAGAATGATATCCACAAATCAGTCCAAGTATTGGGTGGGTTTCCTGTATTGATTGTATCCACTTAAAGATGGCCACATTATTCTTAACCCATAACTTCTTGGAACTGAACCAACTATAAATTAAAGACATTACAGGATTTGCACAGTGGCGTATGTAGGAAATGCAGCGCCCGGGGCAAGTGCTAAAATTGCGCCCCTTCCAACAATTGACACAGGGGGCAAGCACTGAAATCGCGCCCCTTCCAGCAGCTTCCGCCGTGACCAATGTCGAAACCGCGCCCTTTCCAACTTTTTTGTTTGCCGGTAGCTTCTAAGGTTATTTGTGAAATTAATATTTCAATGTCTTTTTCCTCCCTTTTTCTTCATTTTTACCTTGTTTTCTTCAAACTTTGCCTTTTTGCGCCCCCCTGAAAGTGGCGCCCGGGGTACGTGCCCCCCTTGCCCCCCGTTAGATACGCCACTGGATTTGCACGCCAGAAAACAGCAAAATGAATGAAATCAGCTCAAATTGTTCACAATGTGAAGATTAGTATAAATAAACACCTGTCATAGACCCTTTGGGTAGAATATGTAGTTTTGGTGAAAATCTGGACATTTAAAGTTCAAAATTTACACAGTGACGTTAACGTGCACGGACTATTCCGTTAGCTCCAAAATTGTCCGATCAGCCGTCAGCCGAAGGTCACACGGAGTTTAGTCGTTTAACCAATCAGTGTGCTCCACTGGTCATGCGAACCGTGATCCGCAATTTGACCAAAATTAAACTCGCGGAAAGAACAATATTCTGGTAGCATATCGTCATTAGTTTTTTCTCATAAAACAACAAATTTTAGACGTAAGGATCTCAAACTTTCAACACACCATTTGTAAGTACTAAACTACCATTTGGTATTGATAATGAAGGGAAGTGATATGGACTTGCAAATCAGAGAATCAATCTTTAACTCTTAACATGCCAAAGTTGCAAATATACATCACATGATATTTACAGTGTCCATACAGCTGTAATTTATGAGTTATGAGTTATTCCTCTCAATCCCATGATCCACAGGTCCACTTTATACCATCATTAGCATCAGTTGTTGGGGCCCCTTAAAACTTTCTGCTCACTAATTGCAACAAAATGTAAACATTTTAGAGTGTGTGATTTTCAGGGCATGGATAGATAATATAGGTCTATCTAAAAACAAACACAAGACCCCCCCCCCAAAACAACAACAACAACAACAACAACAAGCAAACAAACAAAAAAACTAAGAAATACACAGATAATAATTTTCACCATTAACCAATTATTTTCACTGCATTTCAAGGAATTGAGACATCACAACTGTGGAAGGCTGTAGAGTGACTGATAATAACTTATCACACTTTCTGCTAGAAAATATTGTCATGTATTCTGAAGCACAGACACTCCACAGAGTTACTGTAAAAGAAGCAGACAAAATTACTTTCAGTAAGTGTATTGAATTTACCTGAGATTTATTGACATACTTTGTTTTTTTTGTGATCTTTCAAAGTTATGTTATGACATGCAGGCCTATTAATCAGAACCAAGGTCTCAGATGAGTTAATAAGATGTTGCAGGGTAAATTACTTATTAGAAAACACACCCCACAGAATTGCTTTACAAGTGCCTGACATTACTCTCAGTGTTGAATGCACTAAACTTTATGTTTACTTTCATATTTTGTTTGTTAATAGAGATGACAAGGCCAATTTTCTTGGAACCCATCCTTCAAATGAGTTCCCAGAATGAGAGAATAGCATTAGACTTGTAACTAGACCTGCATATTAATGTCAAGTAATTTGTGAGAATGAATTCATTGAAAAAGTATTGAAAATTCAAATATTTATAAATATCAATTAAATTTGCTTCAATTTTATGAATTTAGTACATGTTTTTCTTTAAAAAAATTTGCTCAGCTGAATAGCACATGTAATATACAGGAAAATGGCAAGAATGGAATTAGTCTTCACTTCAGGACACCATGATACTACAGTCAAGTATATTGTTCAAGGTTTTTGCTTTGACAATTTCATGGCCAAACATTCTTCATTGTTGCACATTTTTTTATATTATCAGCAAAGGCTGTGAATGTCAAATTTGTTGTGCAGCTCTGTATGGTTTCAACTTCTATCAGGGCCATACTTTGATTCTATTCCGTACACTTCTAACTGAATACTTGTTTCTTGTCCAGTAACAAAAAAATCAAGGTAAATCCTTCTGCCTGAATAAACATTCTAGCTAGTGTATAGGATATACATTTTAACTCATTTGGTTCTTGAAGAATTTTTATACTTTTCCCAGTTGTATCACTGCTCTCATGTATTTTTGCCTTTTTACATCCAAGAGTTTCAAGATTTCAGGGGCAACAAGCTGGTACAATAAGTCTAGAAACAGATTTCAACTTATTGTTTGTCACCTGTCTTGTAAAAGTGCATTAACACATATACTAAGCAGAAGGCCAGTAACATCAAATAGCATCTATCTAAAAAAACGTAGGCTTATTTCACATGAAAGCAAATTATTGTGATCTTTTGAGATGCTTCTGTCAATCTGTTAAGTGCAAATTTCAAATTAGCCAATGGTTTTCGAGATATGTCAAATGAATGCCCTTCATATATGCTATTGTCTTTACACCAGTTGGGTAACAAATTGTCCAACATACTCAGTTAAATATGTCAGTCAATAAATAAAGAAAATACAAATTTGTATGTAGGAATAATATCCAAATATGTATACATATGTTTAGTGAAATTTCATAATATCATATTGACTCATATATCATGACATGATATGACATGGCATGACATGACCTGTCACATCGCATCACATCACATCACATCAAATTAAATCATATTATGTATGTTATTATGAATTATACATTGTATAATCAAATTAAAAGGAATGCATATGTTTTCCGATGTATTTATCTATTTATTTATTTTTTTATTTTTTTTGTTTATTTGTCTTATCTATTCATTCATTCATTCCCTGATCTCTACATGTTTATACAATACATAATTTGAATTATGAGGAAAAATCACATTATTAATTGAAGCATGAATCAAGTAATTATTTCAATGAGCACACATTGTCCATTAGGTATAATTGACATTCAAATCACAATCAAACCCAATAAAAGAAAAGTGTATTTGAAGTGAAATCAATACGGTATTTGCAGAGCTAATGTTTCGGTTGGTACTAACTACATAAGTGATGATCTTATACATGTAACTATATATTTGCACTGAATGTAAATATTTGGAATTTCTGGTGTGAATGTACAAATGAAGATCATATGAACTGATAAGACCATGATTAGAATTGACACAGTGAAAGTGAATTTCCTGTAGTTCTTAGTAAACCTGAAGTAACTAAACACTTCCTGGAACCATTACGAGAACAGGTTTGTTGCTAATTTCCTGCATTCAACAGATAAACATGGTTATGCAGATCTTAATTTTATCACGCAACTTTTTGACATCTGAAAACTGTTGATAAAAGAAAGTTATTTCTCAGTAAATCTAAACTAAATGAGTTTCAAACTGTGAATACCATTGCTTTGTAGATTGTTAGTAATATACATGATTTCTGGATATGGAGAGCAATGGAGTCGAACCCGGGGGGGGGGGGGGGGGGTTGCAGTGCCATTACAAGGTTTATACCATGCACGTGTGAAAAAAATGTGTAAAAAGGGTTATTTTTCACGGTTGGGCGGTGTACGCGCGTACATCGAAAAGGGTATCAAAATCACCAAAATCAGGGAAAAAGGGTATACTTTTAACAGAAGGTTTACTTTAAAAGGGTATTTTTTTTTCAGGCTTGAATACTTGTTTAGGGTATTCAGCAGAAGGTTAACTTTAAAAGGGTATCTTTTCAGACTTGTATACTTGTTAAGGGTATTCTGAGATCGACAGATAATTATGTGTTTAGGGTCCATTTTGAAAGACCATACACGTGCATGGTGTACACCTTGTAATGGCAGTGCCATGGAAATAATAAGCAGTTGGGCAAAAAAATCATTAAAGTAAAATTTAATTGGAGATAATACTGCAGACCACATACCTCTATTTTGGGTGAAACCACTCTCTAATGCGTTACTCATTTTCTAGAGACATAGTTTCCTTCCCAAAACGAGAGTCAATATCACATGACATTCTTCACTTGTTAAAGGGAAATGTCCAGATTGGAAGAAGTCCTTAATGTAGGATACAATGATACCAGAATCAGGTATACTCTTCAAGGATTCTGCTGTGAAAATTTCATGGTCAGACATTTCCTCCTTGTTGCACTATTATTAACCTGTTGCCTCTGACATTCTGTAATTCCCATAGAGTAAAGACATGGCACATCTCGCTCCCGTAGCCAACAGGTTAAAAGAAACGACTTCAACATTCAAATTTGTTGTGTGGCTTTCTATGGTTCAATTCCTAGCAAGGTCATGCATTAAAGCCCAAATATAGTTTTGGTCACTCAGACAACTTTTTCGTCAAACTTTCACAAAGTATTGTATTGTCACCCCCAGACATCAGAAAACAACATCAAACCCCAGTGAAAATTGCTTATAGTGACAAATTATGATGTTTGAATTGTCAGATGACATGTAGTGGTATGTACATTACCTATGAGAAATGTTGCAGGTAAAATGTCATTTTTCAAAAATGGGAGAGTTTCAGAGTGAGTAAATTTTCAGGGCATTAATAGGTCATACACATCTATCTTAAAACAATGTTGCAAAGAATTTCATTTTTTACCATTTACCAAAACTATACTTGGGCTTTAATACTTTGATAATTTAATTCAATACTGATAAATAAATGCTCTTTTCTCCTCAAGTAAACCAATTCGAACAAATTCAAGACAAATCCTTCCAGCATGGATATGTAGTGTATATATGTTTGTACTCATTTTGTTATCCTCCTGATCATGTCACAGCCCTTTAATATCAACATTCACATGAACGGAAATCGACTTCCTTGCCCAACAGGAACCAACCACATTAAAAAACCA
>JZLH01S0265892.1:74494-88777 GCA_001188425.1 Eucidaris tribuloides
GTTCTCTTTACGACTTCCACAACATTTTATTACATTTTTTCTTTGCTTATTTGAGATACTAAATAACGACTATTTTTATTATTTGCCACTTATTGGCACAACCAATTTTAACCACATATACGCCTAGCTCTAGCTATTAATGTAGAATTCCAATGTAAACATCTGACCTACCTACTTTGAACTTGACAATTAAAAGTGATAGAAATTCAGGATACCTTGCAATATAAGGTGAAAATTTAAGCTTATTTACACTTTAGTTGCTGGGCTTAATGTCCAGGTGTGTTCATTAGAGACTGGAATGTTTTGTTCTTATGTGAATCTTTCTAACATATATAATTTGTTCTGTAAAAATTCAAGTGCCATAATTTAGACAAGACCTTTTTAACTCATTTAGTTGGTTCAATGTGTCTTCATTTTATGAAAAATATATTTGGTAGGAATTTCAGTGACATTTATTATACAAATTAACAGGTGTGGAACTGATTGTGTTTTCAGCGAACAGGTGTGAGGCTGTTAGTACCCAATTGAGATTACACATGGACAAGCCAGTGCACCATTGGAAGTGTTAACATGTCTTAGCATACATCCTGTCTAAACCCCAACAGTATGCATTTTGTATAACATTTAAGTTATTAATGCTTGGGTTATAAACTAGCCAAATAATTATAATAAAACCACAGGAGCACATATTTCTTCTTCTGACAATATGTTTGTATGTTGTAGAATTCAAACAGGAAATACTATCAAATCAGATGAAATCTCTAACTGATTGAAACTGATGAATTCAAAGAAAACAAACAAAACCAAACAAAAACAAAGTGATTCTCAAATTTTTGCCAACACTCATCACCAAAGGGTACACTTTTGAAAAAGACATTCCAAGTCAAACAGTAAACCATAACACAATCAAAATAAAAATTAGGGGAAGGGTCAGAAACCCTGGATCAGCTTATACTTCCACTGGCTTTGTTGATCATACCAGATCAGCTTACTAGGCTCATTTGGCACACCAGCTAGGAGCTAACATCTTTATCAGTTAATCGTTTGTATAGCGGGCTAGCCTAATAACAACAATGTAACTTATCCAGTCATTAGCAAAACACACATACACAAGGCTTGTCTAGTTTTCAGGAATTTGTTTTCATTGTGCAAATGTTTGGCACAAAATCAACACCATATAGCTGTGACTAAAACATGGATATACCATTTGACAGAAATCCTTCACAAGTTCAACTATTTATTGGTTGAAATGACAATTGCTCTTTATTATGATTGCCACACAATGTGTAGAGCAAACATGAAACATAAACCAGGGTCTGAGTTTGAGACTAGGCCTCTCTCCAATGTAAACAAGAGTTAATGGACCTCACTCCCTGCACAATGGGCAGCAGACAACTGTATTGATGACCTTAAATGAACTCCATTCAGGGGATTCACTTGACCACGAAGCACCCCATTGGTCAGTGGAGAATTGACCACTCAGTGTGATCATGCATACATCAGAACTCTCCTCACAACAGAGCTGGCTTCCCCCCATGGGGGAAACCTTATAATTATTATTATTTGATAAGCTGTCCGATCAGGACAATTTAATGTATATCAAAAGGCATCTACTGGCACGTGAGAGATGATCGGCTGTATTTAATGACTTGTTTATTTAGCTGTTTTTGGCCGAGATCTTGAGCTCTGGATACTCACCTAGCAACAAAAGTGCCGGGGACAACTTCGTAAAGTTATGTGTTTCTTGTGAAATAGTTGCACGAGGCCTGCGCGGCTCCTGCCAATCTGACGTGGGGGATTGATGCCTAAGATTTTAAGCAGCTGTTAGACTACTTTATTATCAATCTTTGGGAGCCTTGTTCAATCAATGAATCAATCAACTGGTCAAATACGGCCTCATCTATCATCTTGTGCAACGATTTCTCCATGTGTGTAAAGTCGATTTGTAACTCTCTTATTTTCTTTGATTCTGTAAGTAACCATATATGTATTTCCTTGAACCTTCTCATTTTACACTGAGACTATAAATACTCAAATTGGGTCAAAGCAAGGGGGACATCACTTATATTTCACCATTTTTTTTCCTCAACATTCTTCCACTGACCCATCATTCTGTTCAATCACCTACTGATCTGGTAATCCATCTGTTAATTTATTCGCCAATATTATCTTTTGCCAACTTTCAATGCATCACTCATTCCATAAAACTCTGGATCTACATAGTCATAAAGCCTGTTCACTGTCAGAATACATGTCTGCCCTGAATCGATTTCACATCATATCTCCTAAATCTGTCAAACTGTTTGTACATCTGTTTCCTAACTGATCAACCTAAATAAATATTTCTCTTTTAATGAATGAGTGAAAGGTTTGCAGAGAGAATTTACAATGCCATTTACAAGGTTTGCCCTTCATTAATTTGATAATAGTTACAGAGATGAACAGCAAACCATACATGTCATTTCTCATTCAATTTGTTATTTTATTACACATTATTTTTGTAGCTATTTCCATTACAATATTGACTAAATAATTTAATTTTTCTGCTTGGCTGTTCACTTAACTTTTCTGAAAACTATACTATTTCTCTATCCATCTACTTGTACTTTGATATATTTCTCACCACTGAATGTGAGTGTGATGGGCAACTAGATAATGCAGAAGTTATCCTTCTTCTCTGGCAGTCACCTTTGACTTTCATCATTATTTATGACCTCATTTCTTTTTATATCTACCCCAGATATGACCATCTCATTGATCTATTTACCTAATCATCCTTGTAATAAAACCAAAACTTAAAGAGCGCCCGAAACCGTCCTCTTCCCTTGATGGAACATGACTTGCCCCGGCCTTAAACCTGGACAGCTGCTAACCCTTCTAGCCACTGCCCAGATTTGTGCTGAAATGTATTAAATAAAAATCACCCAAGCTCCAGAAAAACACAAAGAATATTTCCTCATTTTTTCCTTGGAGCTTTGCGGAACACCATCTTTTACCAACACCTTGTTGTCCACACTGGGCATTCTTTGGGGTCTCTGCATAGATGGATATACAAGGCATGTAGTGAAAGTTTAATGGCATACATTAAAGGGCCGGCTCTCTGTGCACGTCTCTATGGGTTTGCGGTCGTATCCATAGTTAACAGAGCTTGACCGCTGACACCTTACCATTAAAGACAGATGGTTAATGACTCTATCCACATATCTATAGCATTACTAACTATTGCCATTAATTGATCATTAAAAGTTAACATTATCTTAATGATCCTGCATTTACTATAGCACATAAAAAGACAACATCTCCAGGGAAATAAAGACCTGAAACAAAATAAAAACAAAAGTCTACTCTCTGTCATACCCAGGGCATGGTCAGCTTCAGCCAGATCAGAGAGAGGCCACACATTGCGTGATCTGAAGGTAGCTTGGAACTATTCAAGACGCTCATCCCGTTGGAGACAATTTGATTTCACTATAATATGCATTTTCCATAGGCCTCAACACGAGTTAACTCGTACTTAGTCTCCAATGGGTTAAACTTAAAGGAAGTAATCATTCAATTTCATTTTGAATAGGTATTAACTTTACTAGTGCCAACTCTCAAGCATTGAGCACTTTGGCCCTTTCTCACGCAAATATTGTGCTTTTTTTTTCATGCATTTTTATTGATTTCATGCATTTGGACCCCTTAATTATATTATTGGCCTATGATTTGTTTAAATGGAATATCACTGAAAACAACTTACGTCCTTACTGTCAAATACCTGGTAATATTTCTCACATTTTTCTTGATTGTTTCAAAGTACAGTTATTTTGGAAATAAATTGCACAATTAATTTGAACTGTTTCTTTGAACTCATTTGATTTCAAACGTCAGTTTATCGTTTTCTGTTTTTTTTTTGGAAATGAAAACTGGATTATTAATTTACTTATCAATTATGCACTATTTTCAATTTGTAATGTACATTTATTTGTAGATATAAACAAAAAAACAGTTAAAACGGATTTGGTAAATATGTTTAAATCAGTGATACAGAAAAGATATGAGATCAAAGTTAATAAGAAAAATATAGTTGGAAACATAACAAAATGGAATCATGTATTGAACTCGTTATAATATATTTGTATTTTCGTCTTGAGTGATGTTTATTTCATGATTTCTATGTATGTTTAATTTGAGTATTATGGAAATAAAGTGAACCCGTGTGGTATAAATATAAAAAAAATATTATTGGCCTATGTAAGTCTCCTGCAAATTGATTCACTGAGATTGGCAACTCTGCATTAATATTTTTTTTAATGATAAATACATTTATGTAACCCATTGAAAACTTTAATGTTTCTCACACACACGAATGGAGAACACGTGTTATATTGAAATGAAATTGATTCCAATGAGTTAATGAAATGAACAATATATTGTTCTTTGAAACTTTCAAGCAATCCCATAGTGGAATACATCTTTGTATATGTGATCAGTACGTAATAGGGCGATTCCATGCGTGTCGTACGGGACATTTTGACAACAATTTCTGGTCTCTTAGCTGAATGCGTAAGCAATAAAAATTTATTTTGTGGTAATTATAGAATACTAGTGGGAAGCCTTGTGAAAAAATGACACCCAACAAAAATTTATTGTTTATGGGTGAATTAAAGGTGAAAATGACACGTGTCGTACGGGATGCAGAGATGTCCCTTTACGACACACAACATTTTCACCTCTAATTCACGCATAAACAACAAATTTTTGTTGGGTGTCATTTTTTCACGACGCTACCCACTGGTACTTTATAATTACCACAAAACAAATTGTCTTTCCTCATTTGTTTGGACAGCAGATTGAAAAATGTTGTGAAAATGGCCCATACTTTTTTTAACACGGCATCGCCCAATAGACCATTAGCAATGACAGCATGTCTAAGTATGAAATACTCTTTCCATTTTTTTGTCATTTCCAGTGCTCAAAGACTTGCACATTGTGGGTTGTCTTTATTAAATTCAACATTTATTTTAATATTTGCATTTGATGAATTGAAATTCAGACAAAACTTAAAATAGACAATCCACCCCAAAGAAAAACCTACTAATACGTAAGACTAACCCAACATCAATATTTGTGGAATACAGCAGAAAAAAATGACAGAAATATTGTGACAGTATTAACCCGTTAGAGGAACGAGATATCTCAGGCTGGGTTCTATGGAGAATGCATGTTTTATTGAAATCAAACAATCTCCAATGGATCAAAACTATACCAGAGATTAAATACTAAGAAGAAATTCAATCAATTGCAATGCATTGCACTGAATACATGTTTGAAGAAATAAAAAATGAATTACAGAAATTGCGCCAAGTATTGATAATTGACATTATCATAACTGTTTAAAATGTGAATCTGAATCCAAAAGAGAAAAGATATTGCTCAATTTCCTTCTAAATGTTTCTTAATGCAATGATTTCAGCTGTGTTGCATAGCATTCCAAATCAAGTTATAATTTCAGAAAACTTGGTAAAAGCAATTCATAAAGTAATACTTTTAGTAACAACAACAACAACAACAACAACAACAACAACAACAACAACAACAACAACAACAACAACAACAACAACAACAACAACAACAACAACAACAACAACAACAACAACAACAACAACAACAACAACAACAACAATAATAATAATAATAATAATAATAATAATAATAATAATAATAATAATAATAATGATAATAATAATAATAACAACAGTAATAATAGTAATACTAATGATGATAATAATAACAGTAATAATAATACTAATTGGTATTGGTATTGGTATTTATTTCCATAGGTATCAAAACAAATTAAAAAATATACGGCTGGATAGCCTCATTCAGCGTAGCAAAAACGCTGTTTTTCAAGAGGGTCCATTTATATATTCAAAATCAAATTTAAACTAAGACATCGTTAAAGGTATATACAATGAAAGAAACTAACAAACTTAACCATAAACTATAATAAATTGAAGTGAATGTCTCGTTACATAAATACCTACACAATAAATCAAATTAATCTAAAACAAGGAAGTAAACACAGTAAAGTATAATATTTACAATTAAAATAATAATAATAATAATGATGATAATAATGATAACAGTAATAATAGTAATAATAATGATGATAATAATAATATTAATGAAACTGTCATCATTATTAGAAGATACAGGAATATATTGGTAAATGTATTTCACAAGAACCTAGACAAATAACCAAGTGCATGTGTATGAAAATTGTCTACCCACAGGTAACATTTCTGTAAACAGGATGGATGACATTGTTTATAATCATTCCCATCTGCGATTAACCAGTTCAAACAGCACCTTAAAACGACTTTATTTTGCGCTCTCATCACTTGCCCGTGTTTATTTTCGAAGGCCGCTCATCATGTTGTGGGCATCGACAGTAATAAAAGCGGGAGGAATTCTTATTCAGGCCCCTTATCCCGTGCCATTTCCATTTTGCCTGGTCTCTGAAATATTCATGCTTCTGTCTCACTCTTGTTACCGGATGAATACTAACTAGCCTTCGTCTGTGTAAAACCACGGCCATTTGGTGATAAATAGCAAGGAGATTGGCTGCGTGAATTCCATACAAGCCACGGCGTGTAATCCTTCTCGTGAGGTGTATACTGCATACAACCAGAGTCTAACTGTGTGTGCGACTCAGCCGTACGGCGAGCACTCCGTCTGCTTTGAAATACCATTCGAGAAATTTGTATTTCAAAATGGCAGAACCGGTAAAATACGAATGCCTAAAACAATTACAAAGCCCCACATAATGATCAATATTTCACTTGCGAGACAGAAAAGAAATTCTGGAACCAAAGTCAGGCAAAGCAGGAGAAATTCATTTGTGTCACCCAGTCACAGATGTACTGAACTGCGATTGACCCTATGGTCATCACAAAGCTACTGATTTACAGTTAGGGGCAATTTTGGCGAGTTGAGGATGAAAATTAGGAAACGGGGGAGGAGCAGAGGCTGGGGCATGACGACCAGCCCTCCAGCACACTGAACTAGAATTGAACTTGGTCACGGCATCGGGATATTATTCTAGCTCCAGGTACATGCAGCTGACACAAGAATAGAGTCTTGGGGGGGGGGTGGGGGTCTGGGAGGGGGTCATGTACGGCGAGATGTGCAAGCGCGGAAGTATAAAATACACGGTAGGCTGGCAAGAAATCCTTGCAGGGACTGTATTACCCAGTTCAACTTGCGGCAAATTATATTTGAATCGTCAGCACGTGGAATGATATCTTGAGGCGTGTATGCTGTAAAATAGGGGTTGGACTAACAATGGTGGTGTCGCAGGCCTCTTGTTGCCTATGGCACCCTGAATGACAACTTAATGTAAAACGATCTTGGAATGGTCAGTATTGAGATACTAAATTACAACCCCAGGCAGTGTTGGTTTCTAGTCAGATATAGTCAGAGTGAGGACCATATAGCTTTACAAACTTGTGTAGAAACTGCCCAATACTGTCATGATTATCTTTACAAATATAATTGAGCATTTTTGGGGGTAAATTATCAACAACAAATTATCACACACAGATTCAAATGTGTTTTGACAATGCAGATTACTAGTTCCAAATTTACCTTTTCACTGTCATTTTCAAGCAATGTCAATATACTCAATAATAGCGATATTGAAATAAAAACAATCCATAAATGCCATTAACATATTCTTACTTCCTTGGGTATTGACAACAACAACCGCAATAATAATAATAACAATAATAATAATAATGATA
Organism: Eucidaris tribuloides; assembly: GCA_001188425.1. Lineage (NCBI taxonomy): Eukaryota > Metazoa > Echinodermata > Echinoidea > Cidaroida > Cidaridae > Eucidaris > Eucidaris tribuloides. The sequence continues at coordinate 82,282 of JZLH01S0265892.1, forward strand.
ATAAGAACAAGAATAAGAAGAATAAGAAGAAGAAGAAGAATGATAATAATAATGATAATAAGAATAATAATAATAATAATTATAGTAATAATAATAATAAGAAGAAGAAGAAGAAGAAGAAGAAGAAGAAGAAGAAGAAGAAGAAGAAGAAGAAGAAGCAGAAGAAGAAGAAGAATGATGATAATAAGTACTATTGCTAACATAATACTAATGAAGATGATGATGATGATGATGATGATGATGATGATAGTGATGATGGTGATAATGATGACGATGGTAATAATAATACTAACAACAAAAACTTTTATAACATTTATATCAAAATCACTGTAGTATATCAAAAATATAATATTGGTGTTAGTATGAATAATTATGATTAAACCATATCAGTTTACAAAATTTAACAAATTTTGCATTTAATCAATTTCATAAATATAATTTGTAATTGACGGAGAACAAAAATGTTCATAACTATTCCTCGAAATAGCACTAGATGTATTTATGCCATCACATTTTCATCCACTCGCACTATAAAGTGTCACACATCTAATTTAGTAAATGTAATTAAAGCATTGTAGTATAACGGCATCTTCAATGCTATCTCCATGGTCAAATCGCTCGGCATCACAATCACATTGTCATGGTTTGGCATTGTAACAAAGCTAATTTTGTAAATGCATTGCACATAACTCACACGAATCCTGCCCTCAACAAGCTTTTAAATGGATTTAGGTGAGCCTCCGGTAAGAAGAAACCATTGTTTTTGCCAGCGTGTGTATGTGTGTGTGTGTGTGTGTGTGTGTGTGTGTGTGTGTGTGCGTGTCTCTCTCTCTGTATATATGTGTGTGTTATACATGCACACACACATTTTTTCCCCATGGTATCACAGTATTAGGATGATTAAACTGTTTTGATGCTCAAGTTGACATGATAGATATATTGGGATCACAAAATTCCTTATATTTCACAGAATGGAAGTACCAAGCCTCAGATAAATCCAATTTGGAAGAATATTAATTTTTAATATACAACACGACACATGTCTGCTGCATATTATAAATAGCTGGAATCCTGTGTTGGCATATGACAAGGAAAGGAATATCTTTCTTTGTCAGATGTAGTCTGACAAACATTAAGCACAGAATTAGTTAAAAAGGAAGTAATACAATAATCCACTTAGATAAATAAATATAGAGATAAATAAATGCAGTACAAAAATTCTATATCTTTCATTACAAGTTCATGGTAAGCTTAAGATGAAGTCAATAGATTTATTCAAAAAAGAAAAAAATAGATAAAAACAACATATTCCACAAAATAACAGTACAACATTACTCATCTAATTTTATAGGACATTTTACTATAATATAATAATGGTGATGATCATCATGATATACGGCTGTGGCTATTATTAAGAAAAGAAGTAGAAATAACAGAAATAATAGTAGTAATAGTCATAATATAATAGAGGTAATAAGGGTGGTAGTACAAGTAGTAGTATAGTAGTAAACAGCAGCAGCAGAAGTACATGTACTATCAGAGGTAGAACTAGTAGTAGTGGTATGGTGGTGGAAGTACATGTACTATCAGAGGTAGAACTAGTAGTAGTGGTATGGTGGTGGTAGTAGTAATAGTAGTAGTAGAAGTAGTAGTAGTAGTAGTAGTAGTAGTAGTAGTAGTAGTAGTAGTAGTAGTAGTAGTAGTAGTAGTAGTAGTAGTAGTAGGAGTGGTAGTAGATTGAGAACATTTAAATTAAATGGAGAAGCTAACACGGAAGGTATTGCTGCTATGAATGTCAAAGTAAGTGCCTGTTAATTGAACTGATTTTTTAAGTTCCAGATGTTTCAGCAATTCAAAAACCAAAACTTAGTATATTTATATGTAAGTTAGGATATTTATATGTGTGTTTGTGTATATTCATACAACTAGAGTGAATGTAAAAATCAGAAGAATTAGGAGGTGGAGAAGGAGAAAAAAAAGAAAAAGAAACGAAAAAAGAACAAAAAAAGAACAAAACAAAAGAGGAAAAGAAAGAAAAAAGAAAAAAAAGAAAAAAGAGAAAAAGAAAAATGAAGAAGATGAGGAAAAAAAGCACAGCAATGAGACTGAATATCATTTATCAGTACATGCACAGTTTGTTTTCTAGTAAAGTCATCTTTAATAATAATAAGTTTGATATTGAATTCTAAATGAATGATTAAGGGAATCATGTTAACATCAAAACAGGTGGATCAGTCAGATTTGATTACAAGATGTCATTTTTTTTATTTCTCATGAGACTTGACTGCTTGAAAAGATTAAACAGGATGAAAACACTATGTTTTCTTTTTATTTTCATAAAGATTAAAGTAAAGGTGCATCACCAATTTGTACATCAAAAAGACAGTTACATGGATGAAATCTGGAGATTCATGAATTAAGGCCTCTTATATGTAAGACAATTTCCTGGCATAACCTGTTTTCATCATATTACCCACATCGTGGACAAACTTATATCTGTAATTTCTGAATTATTAGACCGAATTTACATCTGCTAATAATAATCATGCCCCCGTGTCTCGGCTAGAATTAGACGTCATATATACATATCTCACACGGCGGCCGGCCCGCAGCCCACACAATCTGTATCTGCATGGTTGGAAGTATTTACTCAGTTACAACTCCCAATAATCTCCGACATATCCATATAGACACAGGTTATATGCATACATACTGCTCGCCATGGTATACATACAGATATAAACAGCTACTTCCCACAGGGAGGCAATTTGTAGTAGAGTTGATCACCCACACGCAGGCAAACAATAAACAACAAATGCGCGGATCGGTGGGGTTACTACTCCTCGCGTGGGCAACATGGGGACAAGGGTGGTGGGTACAAAAGAGAGGCACGCGACTGCTCCAACCACCGTAGAGAGCCGATTGGTTGAAGCCGGCAGACAGGTGGTGGTTTGAGACTCTTCTCCACTAGGGCTTGTCGGGGATAGGTGAGTCGCTGCAGAGAACTAGATTTTGTTAGCTTCCTATTTAGCACTCTATGTTTAAAGGCAGGGAATCTCATTTGCACCCCTCTTGCACCACAGAAATGAATCACTTATACCTTTAGGCTATTGATGAAGGACATGTCTATGAAATCTGAGGAACAGTAATTACTAGGAATTTGAAAAAATCAAAAAAAACCAATTGCTATTTAGTGTATGTTATAAGCTAGGCTTTTTTTTCTACGAACAGTCACTATAATATCACTAAAACTGAGTTTCTTGCTCCTTTACTTCACTAAAGGTTCTAAGATGGCATTTTATTCTATAAACCGTTGTATTTACACAATGTTAATTCTAAAGCATGCAAAACAGATGCCCTGCCTTTAAAGTGGTGTACGTTTTTCAGGTTATCTATGTCAAGGGTGTTTCTACACATGGAATTGATTATTAGCACGCTACCATGGATTTGAAATACCTTTGAAATTTGTTGTTACGGTCAGAACTAGATATATTACTTTGCATCCTGCTTGTGTATTAAAAGTATAAAACCTATTTATGAATTCATCCATTTGATTGACTAATTAATAGACCAGTAGTGATCATATGTACAGTTGCAGCAATCATTGTCAAAATGCTGATCATTAATTGTATATCCCTGCCCATAATAATATTCAGCAGTTTGTTTAGTTTTTGTTATACAGCAACATGCAGTGTATTAAATTAGTAGTTTCAATTTCAGAAGTACTTTATTGGAAACCTCTCAATAAATAATCATTTATTTTTAGTTTTAGAGACAGGAGCTGTATGTAGTATATATTTATCTGGCAGCACACTTCAAGGATGTACAGCCCAACAGGATTAATCAATGCAAATTAAATCCATCATAATATGACCATGGAATCATGTGTAAATCCTCTATTGCCTATGAAGACTATGCTTGTGACTGATGTGTTTTGATGGCATAAGACAGAGGCTGAAAGCTTTGGTCATGCCCACTATTTTTTTTTTTTCAGCTCAGAGTGAGAATGCGCCCCTGTTTAGTCTATGCCCAGTTATACTCTTTTGTGGTGCTATCTTGCCTGGCTAAACCGGCCTTTCAGCGATCAGAGTCTCTAACCCTCACGACCTGCATCCCTGATTTGCCATTCTTGCCTTGTTAATATCACAGCAATTCATGCCGGCCGCCCCATACCTCCGGGACACACCGATTCTAGGTCTATTTATACCTGGGCTGGAATACCACACAAAGACGGCCAGCGAATATCTTCTATTTGCTGCGGTGAACTTGGGGTCAAAGTTCATGCCACTTGTGTCTCTGTCTGACAGATACTGGCCGCGGCATGGCATGCGAGGCGAGGTGGCAACGGGCGCCCCGTACCTACGCGCTAGCATTCTATCATCCCCATCATCATCATCATTGGCAAAAATGCGTAATTTCCGGGTTCCGAGAGAGTGTCAATAAGATCGTGGGCTTAGAGGATTTGTGTCCAGTCAGACTTCAGCCATAATCAATTCATAATAACAATTCTACACAAAGACTGTTATGGTTTCTTTCTTCGCAGTTCACAGCACATTTTCTTTGTCTCCGATTCAATCAATTAAACCCGTGGATAAAATAGGTGAATAGGTCAGAGAGACGGGGTTTGGATTTCCCAGACCTAGATAATCAGGCGGTCCTGCATGACCTGCACGTACAGTTAGATGAATAATCCCCTTTCTTCATAATTCACAACAATGTTGCTGTTAACACCATGCCTGTTATTCCCAAAGAATCAAGATTCAAAAGACGGCTAAAAAATGTGGGTTCGTGTTTGCATAACTGACGGCCAAGACGTAAAGGCTTGTGAGACATTGGGATGGAGACAAGTACAAACACAAAGGCAATTAATTAGAACGGACAGTTATGAGAGTTGATGATGGATCACTTAAGTCATTTACTGCCACATTAGTCGGCTTAGAAATGATTCCAGTGAATAGCTCTGTTGCTGTTGTAGCTTTTTTATCCTCAATAGATGATTGATATCTGTCTGGCCGAACAACTTGGAAAATTAATTGATTTTGGTTGGTGAACATCTCATATCGACAGATAATGAAGACTTGAGTAAATGCCACAATTGTATACTTAAGAGTCCACTAAAACTGTATTGCCATTAATGTTTTACACATACATGTAGATCTTTGCCTGTAAGTATGTGTATGTGTGCTGTAAAATATAAACCTGTATATGTATGTGTTATATATTTACACTGTATGTACAAGTACGTTCTTGTGATCATTTCTTCACCCTTTACAAGCTAAATTTATTCTGATGGAATAATAATGACAATTTTTCTCTTCATATTTTCTTTGAATTTTGTTTTCCTTATTACAGTACAGAAAGTGGTAATTTTTCTATAATGTAATGCATACTATTTTTGAGTGTCTCCTGAACAAAAATTGAAGGAGAAAAATAATTATTATGATCGTTCAATTTAATTGTACGATTGTGCACAGATGCACAATTTGGGTGCAAAGGGTTAATTTTACTTGATGACCATGTACTTTCCATCAATGTGACCATTATTCAATGGCATTGTTACCTCTTTCTAATTTTTGTCAACCTCCTTGCACTCTGTATCTGGATTTTGTTTGGCTTTAGTGCCTCAGTATGAGTGTATTGCGGGAGAAGAGAAGACAGAACAAATGCATGAATCATAGATTTAATGTTTAAAGGGTATTTGTAAACTTGGATGTGGAACAATGATTTTGAACACAAGAACAGTTGTTCTAGGTTCACTAATGTAAAAATTGGAGGAGTAAAATGTCTCTGCCTTGTTGTTAAAGCTGAGACTAAAACTGTAAAAATGTCATGTAAATCTAATATTTTGGTGTGTAATAAATAAGTATTTAATATAATTCCATTGAGGAAGTAAGTGTTGATGTTAACACCACTCATCCCTAGTTTTGTTAACCCATTTTGTCTTGGATCCATATCAACTATGTGCATAAGCCTATGGGAATTAAGAAATCTGAGCAGCAACAAACAGATTGACTATATATGCCACTAATGCAAGTGAAAATGTGTATGGTAAATTACATTTGTGTGATCACACTGTATGATAGTATTCCAACAGAGTTGGAATTACAGACCATGTATCTGCAAAACATAATGTATGCATTAGTAGTAGGATAACATTTCCAATGGGATATACATGCATCTTCATATATCATTATCATCCTGATCACCATTATTATGATTATCACCAACATCTTCATCATCACCATAATAACCACCAACAATATCATTGTTATTGTCATCAACATCATTGTCATTATCATCATCATCACCATCATCATGATCATCATGATCATCACCACCAACAACATTATCATCACCATTACCAACATCATTTTTATCATAAGCTCATTGATGTATCCCAGTGACATGAAATGTGCCATCATTGTCATGACCTTCCTACTCCTACTCCTCCTCCTCCTCCTCATCAGCATCCCTCGAATGCACAAACTCAAGAAAA
>JZLH01S0265892.1:90672-101672 GCA_001188425.1 Eucidaris tribuloides
AATTGACTCATGTGCAACCCTCTACTGCCTATGAAAGACTATGCTTGTGATGCATGTGTTTTGATGCATAAGCACAGAGGCTGAAACTTTGGTCATGCCACCTATTTTTTTTTTTCAGCTCAGAGTGTTAGAATGCGCCCCTGTTTAGTCTATGCCAGGCTTATACGTCTTTTTGTGGTCTATTCTTGCTCTGCTAAACCTGCCTTCATCAGCGATCAGAGTCTCTAACCCTCACACCTGCACCCTGATTTTGCCTTCTTGCTTTGTTTTAAATATCACAGCAATTTCATGCCGGCCGCCCATACCTCCGGACAACACCGATTCTAAGTCTATTTATTACCTTGGGCTGGAATACCACACAAAGACGCAGCGATATCTCTATCTATTTGCTGCGCGAACTTGGGTAAAGTTCATGCCACTTGTTCTGGTTGACAGATACTGCCGGCATGGCATCGAGGCGCGGGGCACACGGGCGCACCCGTACCTACGCGCACAGCATTCTATCATCTCCCATCACATTCATTCATTGCAAAAATGCAGTATTTCCGGGTTCTGAGAGGAGTGTCAATAAGACGTGGGCTTTAAGAGGATTTGTGTCCAGTCAGACTCAGCCAAATCTAATTCCAAATAACAATTCTACACAAAGATGTTATGGTTTCTTTCTTGCAGTTCACAGCACATTTTCTTTTTTTGTCCGATTCAATCAATTAATCCCGTGTATAAAATAGGTGAATAGTGTCAGTAGAGACGGGGCTTTGGATTTCCCACGACCTACGATAATAATCAGGCGGTTCCTTGGGCCCATGACCTCACGTTATAGTTAGATGAATAATCCCCTTTCCTTCAGTAATTCACCAACAAATGTTGCCTAGTTAAACACCATGCCTGTTATTGCCCAAAGAATCAAGATTCAAAAGATCGCGCTAATAAAATGTGGGTTCGTGCTTCATAATGACGGCCAGGACGTAAAGGCTTGTGAGACATTGGGATGGAGACAAGTACAAACCACAAAGGAATTAAATAAGAACGGACAAGTTATGAGGTTATGATGGATCACTTAAGTCAATTTACTGCCACATTAGTCGCTTAGAAATGATTCCAGTGATAAGCTCTTTGGCTGTTGTAGCTTTTTTTACTCCTCAAATAGATGATTGATCTGTGTCTGGCCGAACAACTGGGAAATTAATTATTTTGTTGGTGAAACATCTCATATCGACAGTAATGAAGACTTGAGTAAATCCAAAATTGAAATATCTTTAAGAGTTCACTAAAACTGTATTGCCATTAATGTTTACCACATACATGTTAGATTATTGCTGTTAAGTATTGCTATTGTGTGCTGTAAAATATAAACCTGTATATGTATGTTTATTTATTACACTGTATTACAAGTAGTTCTTCGTGATCATTCTTCACCCTTTACAAGCTATAATATTAATTCTGATGGAATAATAATTGACAATTTTTTCTCTTCCATATTTCCTTTGAAATGTTTTTTCCTTATTACAGTACAGAAATTGGTAATTTTTCTATATGTAATGCATACTATTTTGAGTTGTCTCTGAACAAATCTTGAAGGAGAAAATAATTATAATGATCGTTCAATTTAATTGTACCGATGTGCACCAGATGCACAAATTTGGGTCAAAAGGTGTTAATTCTTACTTCTGCATGGACACATGTACTTTCGCCATCAATGTACCGATTATTCAATGGCATTGTGACTCTTATCCTATATTTTTTGCAACCTCCTTGCACTCTGTATCTAGGATTTTGTTTGGCGCTTTTAGTGCCTCATATGAGTGTATTCGGAAAGAGAAGACAGAAACAAATGCATGAATCAATTAGAATTTCAATGTTTAAAGGTATTTGTAACTATGGATGTGGAACAAATGATTTTTGACACAAGAACATTGTTAGGTTCACTAACTGTTAAAATTGGAGGAGTAATAATGTTCTGCCTTGCTTGTTAAAGCTGAGACTAAATCATGTAAAAAATAGTCATTAATCTATATTTTGGGTGTGTAATTAAATAATATTTAATATAATTTCCATTGAGGAAGTAAGTGTTGAGTTAACAGCCACTCATCCTAGTCTTTGTTAACACCATTTTGTCTTGATCCATATCAACTAGGTGCATAAGCCTAGGAATTAAAAATACTGAAGCACAACAACAGATTGATACTATATATGCCACTAATGCAAGTGAAAATGTGTATGGTAAAATTACATTTGTGTGATCACACTGTATGATAGTATTCCAACAGAGTGGAATTCAGGACCATCGTATCTGCCAAAACATAATGTTGCCACTAGTAGTAGAATAGACATTTTCCAATGGGAATATAACATGGCATCTTCATATATCATTATATCCTGATCACCATTTTATGATTATCAACGCAACACTCATCATCACCATAATAACACCACAATATCATTTATTGTCATCAACATCATTGTCATATATCATCATGCATCACCACTCATGATCATTCATGATTCATCACCACAACAACATTACATCACCCATTACAACATCATTTTACTCATAAGCTCATTGATGGTAATCCCATACATGAAATGTGCCATTCATTGATCCATGACCTTTCCTACTCCTACTCCTCCTCCTCCTCCTCATCAGCATCCTCAATCACAAATCTCGAGAAAAAACCGATCAGAAAATACGAATTCATACCAACCAGCGTGCAGGATAAAATTCGGATCTGTGGCAATTATTAATTTATCTTTTACTTTCTTCTAATCACACATATAATAATGTCAACTAATGTGAACTGTAAGAATTCAATATATTTACTCAACATTATGGTCACAACAATTTTTATTATTTTCATGGATTTTTTTTCAAGCAATTCTCTTCCCCAATATCCCCATTTTCTCTTATCAATTGCTTGTTTGATATTTCTCCAATTTGTATTGTGCACAGGCCACATTATATTGGGAATAACGTCTGATATTCAAAAATTGTATTACATATGAAGAAGAAAGTTCTCAAATCTGGACTCACAGAACATAATAAACCATATCCATCTACAAACTAGGATAGGGTCAGAAAGACCTACTTTTTATCATCAAAAAAGAGAAGAAACACAGGTGACATATATAAATTCCTTTAAATTACAGTGGAGCCAGTCTAGATAGAGATTAAAATGTTTATTTTGGCAGCTCAATCGAAACGTAAACTCAATATATAGCTTTGATCTATTCTGTGCAATGGCAATAGCAGTGGAAATTGTATGGAAGCGGAAATTGTACGCGGGTGGAATGTGTGAATGATTTCAGCAAGAAGCGTGGTGTAGACCTAATAAAGAATGGAGACATGGTGGTTGAAGGAAGACGAGGTTAAATTGTCCACAGATTAAAGCGAAAATCTCCAATTTGACGATTTCGGTCACAATTAGACTTGTGGAATTGAATGTGGTGGTATTTCTGTGTAAAGATTTATGAAAATCTGCACGCCAACCTGAAGGATCTAACTAGGTGGCAAATATTTATATTTCATCATTTTACATACTTTAATGATGACAGTTACTAGAAATGTGTTTTGAATATCCTGCAAAATTTATTTTAAGTAGATTAACGATGGTTCATTCAAATACATATGGTAGATGTTTTGCTTTGGTAATTGCTGTGTGTGATTGGGACAAACAATTTGAAGAATAATATGAATTGAATAAAATTTTCCCTGGTACATTTTAAAAGCTATTGAATAGATGCAAAAATTTGTAGGTTATTTATCAAATACAGTGACATAAAAATCATAATTAAACCAACTGTTTTCCACTTGAGTATCTACAAGCCACTATACTTCATTAATTTACTTCAATGTCAAATTTTTGGAGTTGAATGTTGTAATATTCTGTTCTGTAGTAAAACTATGACATAAATATTTGCAACTATCTTGTAGTATAATACTGAATAAAAAAAATATATATATACATATATATCTTCAATAAACCACCACGTCCCATGAATTTAAAGGTTTGGAATGGACATCTCTCTACTTCTCCTTAACATTCCACAGTCGCAACTGCCCCTTTAATGTATGTGTGTAAACTGACAGCTCGACTCAGATTGCATTCCTAAGTGTGTATATCAGGAGAAGAGAGAGAACCGGCGCGGCAACAAAGGACACGGGCCGCTGTGCCGACTGAAATCGGTCCTGCTGAGCCCATGCCGCGACGGCCAATGATTGTCCAATTGGCACACAATGGAAGACATTCACAATGGAGCGAAATCAATTGAAGCCGCTTTTTGGGATATTCTCCATCTCCACTGATTGGATAACGGTCAGTTCTCATCATTGACTGAATCAAAATGATTTGTACAACACCAATCATGAATAAGGATTTGGCTTCCAAGCTGGTACATTTAGATTTATTTTCTCTCCCCCATGTGCGCCATTGTGATTGTGTTATTATGTTCGTGCACAATGCTCCGGGCCTCATGTATTCATGGCGTTTTCATTGGTGGAAAAAGATATGGGCGACGGAATGCACACAGATTAGATTATGGGACAAAAACTGGTATTATTGTCAGAAAATGCTCCCCAAAATGACAATAATCTGGAATGTCACTCGCAAAATCATGATGAATTCATATGAATGAATTTCTCTCATATGGCTATGTTTCACATAATTAGATTTAGTATTACTGAACGCTTATTGATTTATGATATGGGAAATATGAGAAGCTATTTCTTTCCCATTTTTGGAGCAGAATGCAATAAAATGGAATAAGAGGACCTTCATTGTAACATATATCTGTTTAAAAATGTATTCTATTTCATCACAATCACAAAGACAGAAAGATGCATGCAAGAATACACAGAATATGTATCTCACACATTTACAGATATAACTTTACATAAACCATACACCACATTTTGTCTAATACAAAGCTGGACATCACTAGACACCACTATAAGTGTAATGAACTTTCATAAGATGAACTATGGCACTGGAAGAAATAATGGTAAGGTGAATTAAAAATGTAAAGATATAATGTTTCATGATCCTAGTGAATTATTTTGTGATTCAGTAGCAGATGAATAGCACATTACTACTACTACTACTACTACTACTACTACTACTACTACTACTACTACTACTACTACTACTACTACTACTACTACTAATTATTATTATATTATTATCATCATTATCATTATTATTATCATCATCATTCTTTATTCAACAAATAAACACTTTTTTACCTACAAGATTTTATGTCTTTGCAAAAACAACAACAAAAAATATTATATAATTTTGTGTGGTGCACAAAAAATTGAACATAGGTTTTCAGTTGTAGTGACTGACACATAAGAAAAATCCTGTACATTGCCAAAACAAAAATATGATGGTCTAGGGGGAATCTGGATCTCAGAACAACACAAATGATAAGATCAGTGAGACAGGGCTGGCTTAAAAGATTTCTTACGAAAACAAAACAACCAGGTGTTGTTTCTGTTGCATGCTACCCATTTCTAAATTGCTCCAAGGTCGATCTGATCTGATCCAGTGTTGATAAGGAGTGATGGTGTCATGGCGACTTGTCAACGATGAAGCAACCTCATCATCATCATCACCATCATCATCATCATCATCATCATCATCATCATCTCCATCATCATCACATCATTGTCTCCATCATCCATCTTGAAATGGATCTGGTGAGGAGACGGAAGATGGCATCAGGACAGGAACGGGTCATGTTGGGATGTCCATTAGACTCATCTTCCAGACACAGCAGGCCTCTGATGCATTTTCTCTGACACGAAGGTTATCTGACAGAGATGGGTTAATGGTGGTATAGACAGGGATGGCGAAGGGGGGGGCGTGTAACTGGTTCATGGCATGTCTCAAGGGTGAAAAGATTATTCCAAGAGGGAAAAGAAAAGACATAGCCCTCAGAACCCCACCAACAGCTTTTACATTTTATCAACTAAAAATCATCAAACTGCAGTCTTTAAATTCTAAAATGATCACATTTTGCAAATACAAACGGAACACAACGTATGAAAAAATGTGCCCCTCCCTTTGCCACATGTACTGTGGGTAACATTAACAGGAACCCAAGATGCAGTCGCTGTTAGCCATTCTTACAGCTCCCTACTCCTCGTACGGCTGAAACATTCTGAGAGGTGACGATGGGTAGTATAAAAGACCAGCTGTAGGATGCGGATAATGGATGACCGCCTAACATGGATATATATTATATACATGTACTAGCCTCAACCATATGCTTAACTTAGTAATCCCCAATTTTGCTTAAACTGGCCAGTTACAGAGGGGATTTGATCTCGGGTGGCATTGGGTTAACTTAAGTCTGATAATCAGCGTACTATTTTACATTTACATATGCTTCATACCATAGAAGGTCACACATCTCATCTTATGTCACTGAAATGTGAGCATATTATTACTAGTACAGAGCTGCAGTTATGTCTCTAGATTTATGACTAACTAAATTGCACACACACAAATGTACACAGAACATATACTTTTGAAATAAAGACATAAATGAATAAATAAATAGATTAATAGATAAATAATCAAATAAAAGAATGAATAAATGAATGAATAAATAAATACAAAAGTACATAAATACCCATGAAAGAAACAAAACAGGACTAAAGAAAACTAAACTAATCTAAATTAACTAAACTAAATGATTGTATCAACATGACAAAATACATAAAATACAACTTATCCATAACAAACATTATACTAGAAATAAGTGCATGTAACCATATATATAGTTGTAATGCTATAAAAATGTGAAATGTAGTAATTAGCATTATTTGAATATAGTTTATCTGGTGACCATTGCTTGGATCAGGTACAAAGAATTAATACATTATTTCTTATTCACCTATGGGTAGCCTTTTCAATAAATACAATATAGACCACTATAGACCTACAAAGATTTTTTTTTTGAGCTGAAAAGAAAAAAATAATAATATTCTTGTTCACAAGGGTAATTAACCTTTTCAATATATGTATATACCACTTCAGACCTACAGAGAAAAAAGAAGATTGGAGAAATGTATTGATATAGCACTCTACCAGTTTACACATACTAATATCCAAGTGATAAATTGCATACTCCACACAGAAATACTAGAGTAAGAAGGATGTAAAGGCTTAATGGGAGACCAAAGCTGATGGAGAATATCATGAAGAATGAGTGGTTACAGGTGACAGTAGCCAGAGCAAAAACAAGAACCACTATGACACCCAAATAGGACAAAAGAACAACATATAGATGACTGGTAATGAAGGTCTCATTCACAGTAAGACTGATAGATGACTTGGGTTCTTTGTGAGATGAAGAGATGACAGTTGTCAGATATTCAGTGTTCTTAGGGATGAGATGATGAGCTTGTTTATGGCCCACCTGTCTTCTCCCATCTCATCACGTTCCTGAGTTGAATGGTATTCGAAGGTTGACTACATGCAGGCACTGGGCTCTATCAGTAGCCATTAGTTGCAATAACCTGTTCTTTGTATCACCAACGTGATTTACACAGCCCACACCATAAAGTGTGGTCTTGTGATTAAGTAAGGTGATGTTAAGTTTTAGAGCTAGCCAATCTGAAATATACTTGGCGGAAAACAATTTGACAAATAGTTTTCAAGTGTCATTAGAAGGACTGAAAGTGTGTGAAGACACAAGCCACCGGACCATGCGTGCATCGTAAAGTTAAAGATAGGTGAGGTAATGGCAGTAAAACCTCTACCTCTTCCGAAGATATAGGTGATATAATGTTCAAGTATAGCATTCTACGGCAAGATGCCACACGCCACTACTTTGCAAGTTGGAAAGCCCTAACATCATTTTGACAAACAATGTAAAACGATCCACCGTGATACCGGGCATAATTTGTTATCGTCTTAAATTTTTTCCCTCTTGTTTTATGTCCCACCTCAAATTGGGAGCATAATTTTACAGATCGTAGGTGTGGCTTCACCGCAAGAGGTTCGCTTGCTGCAAAATTAGCAAAATGTATCCGACAGATTATTAGCCGAGGTTTGGCGGTGACATTTGCCGGTCGGCAGTTCCTTGCCGCTAACATGCCGCATTTGGTATGATTGAGTAGCACAAGAACTATAGGAGACATATAGCATTACGAGGGTATATATACATACTGTATACATCCCGGCCTAGTGGTTATATGGACAACAGGCTGGAAATCGCCTCTCTGTAAACATGTCTGAAGACATGATTTGGGTCGGACACGTGGGAATTATGAATGTTCACATTACCTGGCTCCCCAAGTTAGCCCATCTTTATCATATGAAGTATTCATGAGCAGAGAAAAAAGTGATGTTTACAACCCATCGGCAATGAAGTGTTCATTGTAACCATCATTGAATCTGGAATGGATGTCAGACAAGACTTTCATATGCTCCCGGTTCTCATTAAGTTAATGTTTCTTCACTTCCAATCTCACATGCAATCAGTTTGCAATCATTACAGAATGCATACAGTTGTAAAGCCTACAGATTTCTGTGATCTACAAGTCACAAATGGTTCAAAAACAATTTAGGTATTTTGTTTTGCCAAATTGATTCTTGTTTTTATATAGGGAAGGGGTGGATTTTCTTACACAATACTTATTTAATTTTGTGTACTATTTTGTAATTATATTTCTTATTGTTACATGTTCATTCATTTAAATGATGACTACCAATATTTTTTTAAAGTTATTTTTAATTAAATTAAATTTTTATAAATTATCAAAGCTCTGATTTGATGCATTTTTCAAATTAAAATGTTCCATGAAAAATGAGAAATATAATTAATACAGAAGATGAAACATGTTAACTTAGTTCTTACTAAATGTGATGACTTTCTTCTGTTATTATATTTATGATAATAGGCCTAATGAAAGTCTGTGCAAGCAATCTTAGAGTATAAATCCTATAATGTATTTTGTACGGACAGTACAAATTATAAAAGAAATAAGCAAATGCATCAAATAATCTTCGTAGGTCGAGCTCATGCCCTACATTTGGGGTATCACAGTGCACAGCGACAGCTGCATGACGTTGTGTTTGTACAGTATTTTGAATAATTCATATATCTCTGGATTGACTTTACCTGTTATGTGAGAAACGTATCCTGACACAATGAATAATACTGCATTAATAAATAGTAGATATATTTTGACATCTGGAATGCCATGTTTACTTCTACACATATATGTCCATGGAAAAGGGAAAAGATATTTTTGTTATCATTTTGTTAGAACGAAGATAATTACCAAACTCCCACAAAGGATAACCTTGAATATGATGTGCTGACTGGATTCTATATTTCTGTGTTGAGCAGAAACATTTGAGATATTAATATGCAAATCACAAAACTGAAAGTTTACAGATCTGTACTCAAAACATGCTGTTTATCATGATATGTATGAAATTTATGTACCAAAAAATCAAGGAAACTGTTTTCTCAATAGAAATGAAATACTTCATGAATGTATCCTAGCAGGGCAGAAAATAAAATTTCATTTTTAGGGGCTACTTTTCAAACCTGATTTACTGATGCTAGTATGTTATATATTGAACCCTATGAGGAAATTGAGGGCTCTTTTGTGATTTTAGGATGTTTTTTTTAATTGGGCTGGGGGTGGGGGGCTAAAATCGCCCTCAGCCCCTGTGTATTTCCTACGCTGTATCGCAGGTAACTTTGTCAGAAATCATAACGGTCAATATCAAATATGTCCAAGAGTGCTAAATTGAAATAAGGAAGAGGTATATTTTCTATCCAATTCCCTAATCAGAAGTCAGATTTTGTTGTTATGTTTGCTAGAGATAGACAACTGTCTGGGCGTGTAACCTTTCCAACCTGAACTGAATATCCTCCTAACTCATACCAATGGGGAAATATCAGAAAACGAAGGAAGTAAGGGTCAGAAGTCAAATTTGCTTTTGGGAGCCATTCAAACGATAAGCACTATCTGTCAGGTTTTTATGAAAGTATTCACAAAATTAGAACACATCAACACAGTGATGTAATTCGCAATTTTTCTTTTAATCAGAAAACAGACAATACAAAGCATTACTGTAACTGAAATACACATAATTTAGTTTCAATACAATTGTGTACTGAAGATTTGATCTTTACAGACACAGATATTTCTAAGGTAAAGAAATAATAGCTAAAAGACCTTTGATTTCAATTACCTGATGCAATGTGTGGTAAACATGCATTTCTTTATTTTGTTTTTTGAGTGTATCACATAGTGATATGGGGTGGTAAAAAATGTAACACAAACTGTGTTTCATTATCTCAAACTTTGTCTACAATTTCAGAAAATACATCTATACTACAACATTCCTTGCACTTATCACACTGCTAAATCCCCACCACTGGAGTACTCATTACATCATTTCAATTTTTTACGTCCTCACCTATTTCATAAAATATTCTATTCATTCCACTTCTGCAATCATATTTTCTTATTGAATATATTCAATGTACTGGGATTTGCCCCCGAGATTCTGAAAATCCCATAGACACAACACAAGACACATCCGGTTCCCGAAGATAATGGATTACTAGATATATCTTTCCACTGACAGGTAGGGAATCTCATTTGCACACATCCCAGCAGACCAGGAAAAGATAACTCATACCCTTAAGCTATTGCTGAAGGACTTGTCTGTGAAATCTGGGGATCAGTAATTACGTAGAATTTGAAAAATGCGAAAGAAAAACAATGACCGTTTAGTGTACATTCTATGGTAGGAGTGTTTTGTCTCGCCAGACAAAAATTCAAAACGGTCACTACAACTCCACTAAAAGTGAGTTTCTAGCTCCTATACTTTGCTACAGGTTCTCAGATGGTATTTTCTTCTATATGCCAGTGCATTTACACAATGTAATTTTAGACATGCAAAAGAGATGCTTGGCCTTAAAGGGTTAAGAGAAAATATATGATGTGGGACTAGATCTGTGGAGATAATGGT
>JZLH01S0265900.1:12940-29661 GCA_001188425.1 Eucidaris tribuloides
ATGTTTTTTGGTCAGCAGGGGTTGGCAGCTCTGTAACAGATTTGATGTATCAAAAAACATAGGCCTATTTAATATAGTACTCGTGTCTATATTTTATTTTCGTTTTCATGTTTTGTTTTTATTATGCCTGTTAAAAATGTGTTACATGTATTTACCTCCATGATTTGGACGATCGAATTGTGAACAAGAACAATGTACCCGGATTTTGTAGGTGTGTGGTTGGGGGGGGGGGGGGGTCAATGCAAAGCATTGAATTTTAATTTATGTATTTCTTTCTTTCTTTCTTTCTTTCTTTCTTTCTTTCTTTCTTTCTTTCTTCTTTTCTTCCTTCCTTCCTTTCTTTCTTTCTTTCTTCTTTTCTTTCTTTCTTTCTTTCTTTCTTTCTTTCTTTTTTTCTTATTTTATTTAGGGTCCTTATTTTTTTTTTGCTTCGTTTACGTATCATTTATTGATGCTAATGAAAGCGCTTAATTGTACACTGTTCATGAATTGTATAATTCGCCACAACATAAATAAATATAGGGCCTGTGCCTAATTATCCAAAAACGAAAGAAAAAACAATAGACCCTTAGCGCAAATAAAAAAATTAAAAAAATATTTAAAAAAATGTCGTGTCAGCGAATTGGCAATTCTATTTTCCACCTAGCGGCCGGCGTTTCTTATTAATTCTACATACAGTATAACTAACAATTCAGAAAAGAATCAATACACGTTTGTACTAATAAATTTATTACATTACAGTTTACATGCTTATCACAGAGTGTGTATAACTATAACACAAAATAGGACAGGTCATTACATGTACATGTATACTGATTAACCCGCGAGTATATTGTACGCATCACTACACACGTCACTACATGCGTCACAACACGTCACTGCCCTTTGGAACGACACAGCTATGACTCATGCTAATATAATACACAGCCGTATTTGCCTCCTTGCTCACAACCAAATCCTTGGTAGTATAGTGGTGAGTATCCCCGCCTGTCACGCGGGAGACCGGGGTTCGATTCCCCGCCAAGGAGGGTTTACTTTTCTTTTTTTATTCGGATTGGATATGTAGGCATACGTCCCATTGGCTTTCAATATCAAGTGCATGCACATACATATGCCGATTGAAAATAATTATTGTGATAGATCTCAGTAAAATGTTACTCAATTGCTAGAGTTGCAAAATCCCGGGTGCAAAATATTTATTATTTTTTTTCATAAGGTATATTAAGTCCGCAAACATTATATTTCTGTTTTGTTGAACATAATTATAGCTAGACCGACACAAAAGACATGATCAACCTACGCACAGCATATTGAGGACGTTTATCATAAAAGAGACAATGCCCGTGTTTTGTCGACAATTGTCCTGAACAAATAATGGGCGAGTATTTTACATGAAACGTCAGTTGAAATGTAAGTTGTAAACTTATGTGATGGGGCCATGGGGGATATAAAAACTATGGCAATTTGCGATATAATTATTTTGTACCTGCATGCTGCAGTACAATTAATTCTGATAACTTGCAGATGCGACATTACAGTACATTCATCGATACGCACGCACTCACACACACACACACGCACACACGCACACACGCACACACGCACACACGCACACACAACCACACACACACACACACACACACACACACACACACACACACACACACACACACACTACAAAACACAAATACGCTGTACACAATAACTAAACACAGTGCATAGACGAACCCACACATATCAGTCATCACTGCACTACGATTTCCAGACATACTATTACATGACTACGTCTGCGAAATATTCCTGGGAATTTACCAATAACTGTGCACGAATGGGGAAGGTGTTGGATGAATTGATTTAGATTTACAAAGAAGATAACGTGTATACTACAGGTTGACGTTGATATCAGAGTCACAATCAGTTTAAATGACAACGAATTTTCAAAAAAAAATCCAAATGTAAAGGTAAAAGCTTTCTTGCCAATTTATCATCAGTGGTCATGCATTGATTGTGCATATATCCGTTGATATTTTTTTTTCTGAATACCAAATTCAAAGTCCATTAATTTGTTTGCAAGCTTGACATATATTACAATGCACACGTATAAGCAAATGGATCTAGTGATGATTTTAAATGTTGGATTTTGTGTGCCATGTACACGTGTTACAAATGAGTTATAATTATCACAATTTGATATGTGTGAAATCCATTTTGCTGCGGTTTTCTTGTGCGTAAGAAATATTTGCAGGCTCATTATCATCTTCTTTCCTACAAAACCGATTTGATTTGTAGACAATGACAACTGATTCCTTGGCATAAATTCAGACAGGAAAGACACAATCATATACATGTATGTTAATTTATTCTTCTTTCTGCGGATAAAACAAGTTTCACAGAACATAATAGTTTAAAACAAACTTGGACATACAGATTACTGGAAAAAAATTAAGCCTCAAGTTGACACGATGTTGTACGAGTAAATTTAAACGGAAATTAAGCATCCAACGATTCATTTACTTTATACATGCTGAGATCAATAACATTTCATTTTGCAAACATATTAAACAATATATCTCACACCAATCGCATACTATCATATTCATACTGCGAAGAATTACCGTAATCTATTGCTATGTTTTATTACAGCAAACACAATGGACACAGCTCTAAAGACCGAGGGTCTGATACACCAAGGCCTCAACAGTCCTGAGGGCCCGATAGACCGAGAGTCCGATGCAAAAAGGGTCTGATGGAACAATGGCTGATAGCCCGAGAGTCCGATAGACCGAGGGTTTGATAGACCGAGGGTCTTTTAATTACTGCCTTTTAGTAATTACACAGCTAAAAATCATTTTGCCACATTTTGAATCAAAATCAATAATTCTAACATAAATGCAGTAGAATTACACACAGCTGAATTGATGAGAACAATATTTTTCATGCAAGTAATGCAACCTTCAGTATTCTTCACCACTTTCAGTACTAGAAATTCCTGAAAATCAGTACCACCTGGCAGCTCTGTCTGATGGACCGAGGGTACGATAGACCGAGGGCTTGATACCCTATGAGTCGGATGGAACAAGGGTCTATGGACCAATGGTCTCATAAACTGAGGTTCTGATGGCCACAGGTGATAGACAACTTGCAGTGGCCACAGAATATACATCTAAAAATCTGCCTAATACATGCAGGTTGTTTCAAATCTGAAAACTGAATTAGAATGAAAGAAAAAAGGGAGAACTACGTGGTCTAAATACAGTTAAACATATGAAACTGGTACTTGTGCTTTCAAGTCTAGAAACATGACTTTTGCGTATTAGATATGCCATCCATTATTACAACACAAACCTTAGGTGTATATGTATCATACCCAAAGTCTGTAGGCATTTCCCCGTATTAACTACAACATAGCCCACTCAAAGTATGGTAATGGCAGAATGCAAAATATATAGCATATTACACAGTCTCACAATGATTTCCCTTTCTTAGCAAAATACTTTGACATAAACTAAAATATACTGGAACAATGTTAGCCAATATTTGAGCTATGAAGGAAAATATCCAACAGCAGTATTACCCACAGGTAAATGTACAATATTTCTCATTGTTCAAAACAGTAGAGTGCTTAAGACTTTAGGAATGGAGAATCTAGTTTTCATTTATTCATTTTTTTACATCAGTGGTTTAAAAAATTCAACCATGAGTACAATAATAGGTTGACTTGCTTTACCTGTACAAGCAAACTGCCACACTTGTATATCAGGTGTCTGCAAGGTAACATAACAAATTTGGTAGTAGGCAACCAACTCACATTCTACAGTAAATACCATGCTACCGTCATGCAACAAAAATAATGATAAAACAAAATAGTAGATGTAAATATGACTGAATCACTTGTAAACTTAAAAAATAAAGCAATCACCATCAAACTTTACACCTAGTTACTAGTCAAACACACCCAAAAATATGTATGTGTATTTTACATGCCCTTGAAAATGTGTACATGTACTTGTTAAACAATCAAATTTATTTTCAAAATTGTATTACTGGTACTCATGAAAACCCGAGGTACAAGACAGTAATATAGCAGAATAAAGACTATTAGATTTTGCACGGTTGAATCCGGTCTTGTTCTAAAGACAAATACAATGTATTATTTTTTAATCCTGAAAGGTTGGGGCACCTTGGGGGGGGGGGCGGAATTACCCCCCCACCCCCCCCCCGACTGTGAGATGGGTTAAAAGCCAGCTTTAGGATTAATGTAGATTTGCACCTGATGAATTGGTGCTCGTTTCAAAGACAAATACATTTATTATTTTTTAAATCAATATTTGAAATTAAATTTTGCATTTACACTGCCGTGATTATCCTATCTTCAAAATCAACACTTACTTATTTCAAGTATTTGCTAAAGCAATGATAAACCCATTTTAGGATTTCTCACGACGGTAACATGTTTCAGGATTGCTGAACTAGACTTACATACTGGTATATTTTACAAAACATTAATTCCCAAAAGCCCAATCAGACTACAACTTATATCGACACAAAAACGCATGATTCTTGAAAATGTATTTTTGGTTTGTTTGCATGTTGTCGCATTTTGAGTAATGTGACCAGCATCTTTCTTACATGTAGCTAACAATGTACTGCTAAAACAACTATTTAAAAAAACACAAGTAAATGGTGCCTTCCAAACCATTTTATAACATGAAAGTACATTTGGTTACAGTGGCCCCACTTGATGGAACTCATACCTTAATGTAGGACGTCCCCAAACAAACTGTAAACTCTTCAAAAGACAGCTGAAAACATAATGATTTCATGAATTATACAAGTGAGCTTCCCACCATTTAATTTAGAATTAAATATTATTCATCATTTTACAAAAATTATCAATATTTATTCTCGTTGCTTTATCCGACATATAAGCCTGATTTATGTAGAGTTCTTTCAGTCCTGAAATGTGCTAAACGACATATATTTGAAGGGACACACCATATTATTTATCAAAATTTTTGTATGTTATCATGAAGAACTGGCAACACTTTTAAAGGTAAATGACATGATTGGGGGTAGTCCTCAAGTTGGGGTAAAACTATAAAATCAAGTAAACTGTGCAAGGATTCTACTGTGATAATTTGGCAGTCAAAAGTTGACTCATTTTAAACTAACTTCCATCAATATGCCTTGTGATAGACAAATGTGTTGTGTAGCTTTCTATGAGATCTATTTATATTGAGGCTCGAGAGAAACAACATGCTAGTATGTTCATACTTGATTCGGCTTTAGTCAACAAATTCAGGATAAATTCTTTCAGCCAGGGGATACACTCCAGCTGGTGTATGTTTGGTATAGTTTTTCAACCAGTTTGCAATGAAAGGCATATTTTTATTTCTCCCAATCATGTCACCACCCTTTAATCAACACATGGAAAAAACAAATACCAACTACCAGTAAAAACAGATATGACATTTATAAGAGGTGAGGTACCTACATATGACAAGGCTGATCAATCAATGTCACTGGTTGTAAATTTGAACAAAGTGATGATGACAAAAATGCATAAATTTGGCCTAAAACAACCTTGGTAAATAGTGAAAATAATAAACTGTTCAGACATAAACATATAATTGGTCAGAACAGTTTATGAGTGCATGTCAGTCCATCATGTATGGGTCATCAAACAACAAGTATGTATTAATGTACTGAGCCATATCACATCTGATTAGACATAGTGGAAATACAAAGTCTCCAGATGTCTTTTAACAAATGAATCAAGTGGAAATGGCATGTTTGTTTCATCATAATTAAACATTCAATCAAACAAAATGTTTTACATTGATGGCTATAATAGCCATATGCAACCATTGCTACTTACACATTAATAATAATAGTGTTGTTTTTTTGTTTTGAAAATAACATTACATTATCACACTGCCAACATGTCCATGTTAGTGTTAAATATTGTGACATCCAAACAAACAAACAAACAAAATGTTACATTGATGAATCGGTATTCGCAACCACTTCTACATACACATTAATAAAAGTATGTTTTTTTGTTGAAAATAACATAACATTATTACACTGCCAATATGTTCATGTTAGTTTTTTAAGATTGTGAACTGCCAGTAACACTATTTCACAAGTTAACAATTACTGCATGATATTTAATAGAATCAATTTTACTGTATGCGCATCATTATATATATATAGTTGGTATCAAGCACAATTTGACGAATGTCTCCTGATTTCACGAAGTTAAAAGTCAATTTTCTTCTCAAAAAAGATGATATTATTGTACATATACATCATTTCTTATATCCATTAAAATTAAAATAAAAAACAGAGAAGTTACATGTTACAATGAAAATGGTTAATGAGCAATAAGGTATGGACCAAATCATCTCATAAATGGCTTACTACAATGTGTTAGCTACAAAAAGCAAGTGTTGTGCATATAATCTTATGTAGTCCTTACATTACCAACGAGTTTAACGTTGTACGATTCAACACTGATACAAAATTCTTAGATATGTAAGATGTTTTGTCAAATCATTAATATTCTAAGTACCGTACAGCACTGTCTGTATGACAAGACGCCGTGATACCTATCTTTGGGCCCCACTTTCATCTGTGACGGCGCAGCTACGGATGCCGTGACTGTGTTTGCCCATCACGATACCCCTCTCGACACTCACCATTCGTTCTCTTCACTGTTGCCATCGTAATTAGATACTTCGCTTCTCTTCATCGGACATCTCACCAGTCCTTCTTCCTCTTCATGTGGCAACCACATCAACGCACTGGTCTAACCTTAATAGAACACAATGAAATACATAAGAAGTAATTTGGATATAGCAATTTTCTTTTCCGAGAAAATTGTTGAAATGTCCATCAGGAATATTTATTCCCTAAAACTACTAAACTTATTCCATATTTTTTTCTCTACTTGATTTACTTGCGAAAATGTGATTTCTTGCCTGTATTTGTAACATATTAATCGCGTTAAAATAAAACACTGAATATTTTCAAAAATTATATTATCGACTTTAAATTTACATGAGATCTTCAATGCATGCTGCAAATTTGGACGAGTCGGCCACGATCCCTCCCCACCCCCCCCCCTCCCCCAACAAGTCTTGTCTAGCGGTTAACAAGACACAGTTAACATTGTGCGAGCTTCCAAATAAAAAAAAGTTGTCAAAACTTGCTCATCTGAGCTACATACAGTAGCAGTTTGAATGGGACAAGTAAATACCTAGGATACAAAAATTTGGAAATTTATATGCACTGGCAAGATATGAATGAGATCAAACAATTACATTCAACTCTGCAAGTCGTATAATCGCCTAATCGCAACGGTCCGTTTACCTTGAGTCCCAATTCCTTATTTATCTATCTGTTTTTGACCCTCTAATAAGTACGAATTGTGTCTAAGTACAGAAGCATTTACTTCTTCAGTCCCACAAGGAAATTCACTTACGGTAGCATTTGTACCTGTGCTTAATAACAATAATACAATTTAAGTAAGGAAAAATAGCCTTGATCCACACACAGTAAGTCTATGGAAGGTATAGGCAGGTGAATCCGGTCAACTTATGATTTTCACTTTTTTAAAGCACTAAATATTCATTTTGAAATACACTTTTTTTTCACGGCTTTATTTTTAGACCTAATCAAAGACACTTGGAGCATGGAGGATTATATAGCTCACAGTTTTTAACCCATTGGAGACGATTTTATTTCACTATAACACGCATTTCCCATAGATCCCCAACACGAGTTAACTCGTACTTAGTCTCAAACGGGTTAACTGTGGTAAATGTTAGCCTGTGGCTTTATATTATATAGGGAGAGTTCTTACCTGGAATAGAGCCTGGCCTTTCCCTGGGAATTCATCAGTCACATCTTCCTTCCACTTTATGTAGGCTTCCTCTTCGATCACTTCAAGGTTGTACAGATTGACAAAGAAGCGCAACAGCATTCCTGAAAAAAAAACGTCAAAACAAAATAAATACAGTCCTACATCAATTACTTGGCCACCACTTTGCCAGATCTCTCTATTGTCCGGATCATGGATCGGTGATGACAAGACCGAAGATAGCCCGGATCTATTAGGGTTAAACATTGCATGCTGGAACTACTACTTTAATGATAACCACATTTTTTTTTTCATAAGAAGAACCTTCTAATATTGCCAGAAGAGGTCATCTGTAAAACTCCAAGATTTTGTGGTAGGTTTATTGGTTATGAAATTGACTAAAATAATAGAGTTCTAATCAAAATTTTTAAATGGTTGCAGAAACAAGTTTTTATCATCATCAGCTGAAATATTTACTCTATGTTTTCTGTTAGATTATAACTCTTTTCTGCATGACTTGCCTACCTTTAGGGAAGCTGCTGTTGTAGAGCTGTGTCTGCAATGCGTACAGGGCACTCAGCTGTAGGTCAATGTTCTCATGGACAAACTTCTGGAGTACAGGAGCAAACTTCTCTAGCAGGACTCGTTCCTTCTCCTGGACCGGCTTGTCTGGGAGGACCGTCGGGTCTGTGCCTTCCACCAAGGTGTTCTCCCCTACCACGTATTTCACAATGCTGCACAAAGAGGGAATGATAGAATAATTCACAATGGTGCACAAACAGAGAATGATAACATACAGATGACTCCACATAACTTGACATCGCACAAGTCGATTTATCGCCTAAGTCGAATATTTTTGACAGTCCCATTTTGCTCTGTGCTTTTTCAATGGGAAGTTTTTTTTACAGTCAATTTTTAAAATCTCGAACATTTTTTCTAGTCCCTAAGGGAGCAAATATGTGTTAAATTATTCGCCTAGGTTGAAGTGGTCACAACTGCCAAACTTGATGGTTTTAATGGGTTGACCTTTTGATCTCTGCCTGTCAGCATGACTGTAAAGATGTCATATATTTCCCATTTCCTCTCTGCCTTTCTCATTATCCCCCTTCATTTGGAACAGTCATGCCAGCCTCCATTTCCCTATACATGTTTCTCCATCTCTAACATAGAATTGTCTACGAAACTGTAACTCGAATTTCGTCGACATGATTTGGGTGGTCTCCAGTGATTCCACTTTAAGTTTACTGTACTTCACAATGCTGCACAAAGAAGGAATGATGCACAAAGAGAGAACAATAACAAACTTATGTCACAAAGCTGCACATTATTTGAGGCCAGTTTTATTAAAATCCCATAACCCATTCTTAACTCTGTGTTTGTGCTTATGGTGCTCCAGCTCACCTAGATATGACATGACCTCAATGAGACACTACCGACCCACCAGTTCGCGAAGAAGACAATCATTTTCAGACATTTTTATTCCAACAGTAAATTTCACCAAATTTATTACAAATTACATTTTTCTTCAATAAAGAAACACTGAATCAACTAAATGAAAAATAAATAGGGGAAGTGATTTCTCGGGTTTTCCCTGATTTCCAGAATCCAGATAAGCTGCTAACCCTGTAGGAACACACAAAACCTAAGGAACCCATTACTGTAGGAACACAGGTAACACAGGGAATCCTGTAGGAACACGCACAACATAGCGAAAACTGTAAGAGCACACACCCTACGAAGAACCCCGTAGATTAGGAGCACACACACCACAGGGAACCTTGTAGGGACACAACACTGGGAACCCTGTGGGAACACACCACACACAGTGTCCTATTTACCTGGCAGTCAGTGCATTGATGAACCCCTTGTCCTTGTGCAGCGTGGTGGAGACGTTGTCTCGGATCCATTTGTAGAGGGAGCCAGGAGTGGGATCTACCTGGAGCTGCTTGGTAATGTCAGCCTGCATCCGAAGCAGGGGGAACAAGAAACTCAGACCCTGGAGAGATAAAAGACAAAATGGGCACTTAAAGGCAGTGGATCTCATTTGCAAACATCCCCGCAGACCAGGAAAAGACAATCCATGCCCTTAGGCTATTGATGAAGGGCATGTCTGTGACATTTGGGGGTCAGTGATTGCCTAGAATTTGAAAAATGCAAACGAAAACAATAGCCATTTAGTGTACATTCTATGGTAGTAATTTTTTCCTCGCGAGAAAAAAATTCAGAATCAGTTAGTCTACACGGTACACTATAAATTCCACTAAAATTGAAGTATTCCCAGGCTCCTATATTTTAGCTTAAAGAGTTCCAGATGGCTATTCATTCAAATACATTGTATTTACACAATGTTAGTTTTTAAGCATGCAAAAGAGATTCTGCAAAACTGCCTTTTGATATTAGCTTATCACTAAACTGGCTGGATGCAAGGTTCAAGCAAACACAAAAACAACACAAAGGAGAATCTGGGTTCATTTATTGAACCTTTGGTCAACAATCAAAATATGTCTGCAATAGCTATATCCAAACTTCGTGATTTTGGCCCATATCCCTACACATTGGTATCACCATGGTACACACGAAACATCTCCTCTCATAATTCAATAACTATGAGCACGTGTCTGTAAAAATTTGAGAATTCAAAACTTATCTAGATTTGAACAAATTTGAAGAAGAAAAAAGCAACTGCCTGTGTAATGTGTCTATTGTCGATTGATAGTCGAGCATAACGACTTCACAGAGAAAAGCCGACCATGCAAAACTGGCCGTTCTTGTAAAGATCGCAGTTTCCTGCAGGCACCAAAAAGCCGTAACGTTATAGAAACTGATAATGTGAAATGGATGAACAATGGGGGTTGGGGTGGAGAAGGAAGAGCGATAGAACAACGACTGTTCTATGTATATTAGTCATGTTTTAATGCTAGAAATTTTTGTCCTATAAGGAACAACAAAAAATCTGAAGTCAAGGGCCATGTCACAATATATTCTGCAAAACTGGAGTTCAGTTCTTGTTTTGTTTAAAGGTTTAAAAGGTATATTTTTTCCTACATACAAATGTATTTACGACAATGTTGATTTTAGGCATAACAAAGAGATATCCTCTTGTTTATTTTACCCTGTCGGCACTTCGCAGTATCTCGCAATCATTTCCTTCACTTGGTCGTCTGAGTCACTTTCTCCGGCAGCAATCTTCTAAACATGTCAAGCTTTACTCTCTGTTTAAATCAGTGGCCCGCCGTGCACCAGACAAAAGGGGGTCACGTTTACCCCGCTTCATCTTGGTCGAGTCGTTGCATGGTCAGGTAACAGGTAGGGGATAGAGGGCGCGTAAGTAGGCCCATTGGCCTAGGGGGTTCGGCCGAATATCGGCACAGCAGAATTACCGCGACTCCCGTCCGGTGCACATGTTTATAACTAACACGTGCACGTGCCGTCAGTAACCCTGCGGGCGGTGGTGATGACTTAATGATCCTAGGGGGACACCTCAGAGCTCGCCGAACTCTCATTGAGAACTGCTCTAGGAAGGAATGAAAATGCCTGAAATGCGGCAAATCAAGAAGGGAAATGATATGCATGATTTAGAGACAAAGATTTGGGTATCCAAGTTGAAAAATGTGAATTGAAGAAATTATACCACTTGTGTGCCTTGAATTATCGTAGATTCTGAATCGCAAGTGAGTGATACACATGGATTTGTTATAAACAGCCCACATATGGGTCCCGATAGCCATAGATGTAGTGGTGTTATATCCCTTAAATATAATAGTCCGAGGGGTGTGAGGGGGGTATAAGGGTGAGGGGGAGCATAATCGTGCCACCGCTCCGCTCTTGACAATATTTCGGCGATTCACGGTCCGGCCTTCAAAACTCCCGATGGTGCGCGAAATTTTTGTACACTATCTAACCTGCTCCGAGCCAGTTAGCACTGGCTTTTTTGACTTTCAAGTATCGGCATTTGGTCCTAAAATTCTAAGACCGCATTTCTTCGAAAAAATCGGACGTACCTAGGTTCACGATCTGCTGTCACGACATTGTATCGTACTATGCTTGGCCCTACATACAAAATGGCTCAACACGGTGACTTTTGTGTACAAAAACAAGTATGCAATATTTGTGTTTCAGCTCATAAAATCATAAATGTATGATTATCTGTTTACCTTTTACTGGCTGAATGGATTAAGTTTATGCGTGGTTTATGACTGGCAAAATGTGATCCCCGAAAAGTTCATAGAAAGAAAATAATAAAAAACAAAGGTGGAGAGAGAAAACTCCAAAAGAAATTTACAGTAAGAGTATATGGCACATACACATAAAATATGCATAGAGAAATTAATTCTGATTTGGCAAATTTTTTTGTAGATAATTGTCTATGAAAGTCTAAAAATGAATATTTTTCACCGTGCAAAAAATTCAGCACTTCCGCAGTAGCTATTGTAGAGTGCGAGGATATAGGTGACATCAACAATAATTTCCGATCACACATATATTTGCAGTAATGTAATTACTCTTTTGAAAAATATAAAAAAATCTTATTTTTTGCCTAGAGTGTCACTATACCGTCCTTGTATGTGACGCGGGCCCTTTATGCGAGTTAGAGCGAGAGAGTTTTCGGTTCGGGCGAATCTTGTGAGACGATCGTGCGGACCTGAAGATCTGCGGCGGGGAGGGGGTGGTGGCGGGAGGGAGGGGCTATATAATGCCACCACCGGTAATAGAGTAGACCTAGCACGAATAGACCAGTATTTTTAGGGTTATAATGCCTGTGTAGGCAAGCAGCAATTTGATATATGTTACGGTGATATTTAGCAGCCATGTAATGCTTTAGGGCAGTCCGCTATACTATCAATTTCATTTTTTTTAAACGCTAATTTACATAGGCTACATGTCCACGCATGTATAATGTGACAGGTAAAAGCATGAAAAGTCCAGCAAGGCTTGTGTAAAATTACCAATCACAGGTCAAATTTCGCAAGTTTTGTATAACACAACTTGACATGCGCAGACAGCATTCGAGTGCTGTCGTTACCTCTCGATTGCGTACTGCCTTGCTCAATTCTTTGTGATAAAGCTCACAGGAAGGTAAATATTTAATCTGCCAGTAAAGAGAATAATACTCAGTTATCATACAATTTCTGCTCAATTAGAATAACAGCAGCGAAAAAAATCGCCTTAATTAACTATATATAACGTAAAGCTCTCTTATCTTCAGTTATGCTTTGAGACTTTTAAAGGCCACTGGCAATGTTGTTCACTGCCGTGCCACAAAAAGTGGCATGCTGCAAAACATGCAAATCAGTCTTATAAAATAAAATATAAAGAACGCTAAGAGACTGACCAACCATACACCTGATAGCAGGCAAATTTGTAATGAAATGCTAAGAAATTGTGGGTCCAATACGAACACATACAAGATATGTGAACGAAGATGTCATGCGCAGCGGAGAGGTAAACAAAGAATTGTTAGCATTCACGAACACACATTGGGGTGTTTTTAGCACATTTATCGAGAGAGGCTATCACCATGTATTAACTGCACAATGCAGTTTCACAGCGTATTCATCAATAGGCGCTACCAGGGCACAGGGTTTGTTTTTTTCTGTGTCAGAGGGGGAGATGAGTAGGCGAATGAGATTCGCTGCCTCTAATAGTAACACCAGACCTACTCGGATGAATAGTGGTTGCCATTGACAGGAACCCCTCCTTACTTGAGGGCAGCAAATCATGAGTTAGGCGAGCCGAGCCTCTCCCTCGATTTGTCTAGACAGCTGGAGCAGTGGGTCGCATGACGAAGCACAGCAGCGGCAGGAAATGTGGCTCGGTTGGTGGCTCTCATCTGGCTTTGAAGCGCTCACAGGCAGCACAGAGCAGTCCTCTGTCTGCCAGTTAAGTCTTGATGAGTTCCTCTGAAAATGATGATACATCAAAATCAAACATAAACTAGAAATTTCGTTAGTGTACTACAGGACAACAGATGCCGGCGACTTAATGGGCGATTAGTAAGGCATTATGTCTATATTTGAGTAATTCATGTGGTAAGGGCCAACTCATGCATTGACTAGTGACGCTTTGACTTGACGTGCAGACACCAAATAGTGCATCAACTCTACACACCAAAATCCATTAAATATTTTAAGCAATAAGTTATGAGGGACTGACAACAAATTTGTCATAAATGAGCTCGCTCGAGGCTTTGACGTTATTTGAACCTCTGATGGACTTCACAATTCAAAAACTAGACACTGTTAGTTTTTGTGTGATCTACGCTACCACACCAATCAAATATGTGCAAAATCCATCAAATCATTTTTGGCACTGGCAAAAGTATGGCTTTGGTCGAGCATCAAATCAAACATAATACTAGAAATTTGTTGTGTACACAGAGGTAAACAGATGAACCGCCTCTGGCTGTAATGCGAAATTAGTAGGCATTCTTATGTGAGTAATCAACTGATAGGAAGGCAATTTTGCAATTGAGCTTGCTGAGCGCTTTGACCTTTGACCGTCACAGCACACCAAATAGTGCCATCAACCAGCTACACACACAAAATTATTTGACAATCCAGTCAATATTTTGGAGCTGGCAAATATGGCTTTTGGTCACATCAACCAACATAGAACTAGAAAATTTGTTGTGTACACAGACACAGATGACCCGCGCTTAATGGCAGATTAGTAATCATTTTTCGTAATTGTATGTAATCGATAGTGGCAAGGCCAATATTGAGACTTGTGATCCTTTGAACCTTATGATCCGTGGCAGACACCACAAATAGTAAGCTTAATCACGCTATAGTCATCACCAAATCACATTTAAATAATTTAATCAGTTAAATCACCGAGATGCTGATATCAAATTTTGCATATGAGGCTGTTGACTTTGATGTTTGTACCTGTGTGTATTCTTCATAGATACGAAAGCATGACTCATGTATTTTCTGGAGTGTGAATGTACTCATGATCATTCCTTAACACAGCAAATATGAAAAATCAGCAATCAATAGTTTGTGTTCGGAGGGACAATGGCCTAAAATATGGTTTTGGGCATGTTCCGAGGCTATGGCGATGGTCCGCCCGCTACATTTGAAAAAATCGGATTTGCGCCTTGCTGTTGGCGCAAAACCATTAGGGGATCGGAGTACGAAGTGTGCGGAACTTGTGACAGAACACGACGGGTAGGGATGGACTATGGTGGGCAACACTTAAAAGATGGAAGGGCTTAAGCATAGTGTGAGCTTCAAATTTAACAAAATTGTCACACTTTGATATCTTGAGCTACATAGTAGTGTTCAAATGAAGGATAAACTATATACTAACGGCCTTAGATATACAAAAGTTTTGGAAATGTTTAGCACTGCCAATAAGGCCAAGTTATAACATGAATAAAACAATAAAACTCTCGGGACGAGTGTTCTATATAATGCTCCTGAGGATGTACACACAGTTAATAGTCTATGGAGGAAACATGGAGCAAGTGAATACCTGGTGCGGAACACATTAGGGATTTTCACATTATTAAAGCACCACTAAGAGTAATCGATTTATGAAATACAATTTGTTTCAGGGGTTTCATTTTAGACCTCATCAAAGACACTGGATAGCTATGGGGAATCATGCGGCTGAGATTTTTTTTAACTGTGTTAAAGTTAGCCAATACCTTTAATGGCTCCCGTATCGGGAGTATTGAATTTCAAAAGGATAGTTTTGTTGTGGTAGACGTTTGCGGTCTTCAGAAAAATTTGAAATGGTAACACCGGACACTCAATACACATTTGTTTTTTATGATAACCCTTACTGGATTATATTAGATATTTATTTTTGCAGGACTGTATTTTTTAGCGGCAATTTAGAGAAGTTGTAACACGAGCGCTGGATAGAGGCAGCTCACATGTATTAATCTTGGACACCTGTTTTTTACATCGTGTTGCTAAGAAACTAAAAAAAAAAAAAATGATATGTGATTCTCGAGCAAGCAGTTAAACTGTTTGGTTTAGAACTAGCGTTAAATCTCTGCTGGGGTAGACATCCTAGAAGTTCAATCCGGAGGGCAATCGGCGAGTTGTGCCATGCTATATGGATATATCCGAATAAAACAGCAAGTACACCTGCCTCAAAAGTGTTCGTCCGTATCCCGTTCACTGTCATGTGTTGCCCGGTAAAAGATCTGTACAAGTGTGTAAAATGATTCTTGTGGCACTGTACCAACAGATTGGGGCAGTTGGATAAGATTTATAGCTTCGCTAACTACTACTTACGCACTATCTACTACTGTTACCTTCTTACTACTAGCTATACAACCACTACTTCTACTACTACTACTGCCTGCTGCTGCTACTACTACTACCTCTCTATACTACTATTATCAACCACTTTTTTTTCCTTTCGGTCTTTGTTGTAAGACGCCAAATGGGTATAATAACGGCTATTCTGAGGTTTCCGTATTTTACAAGGAAGCTATCGCAACAACCCGCCTGTGCAGAAACCGAGCCATGAGTTTTTATAACTTTCATTCAACGCGAGACACCACATTAATAGTAATGAAATTAACTGAAAAAGTAACTTATAATCATTCCTTATTAACGAGGACAAACGAAGAAGTGCTTCTGTTGAGCTTGATGGGTGTTTGGGTAGTGAATCCGCACATTATTTTAGCCGGCATGAGACAAAGGTTGGGTTTGAGCTAATGTGACTATGGGTAAGTATGAGCACAAATTACAAATCACTATGTATAGATTTCAGGCAGGGATAGGTAGTTTTACTGGGGATATCTGGATTATTGTAATGGATTCGTTGAAAGAATAAGGGCTAGAACTGGCTCGCATTTCTATAAGCGACCAGTTTATAGTTTGTGCGCATATTCCTG